>JAVXUP010001362.1:0-243082 GCA_033070095.1 Escallonia herrerae | reverse complement strand
GTCCTTTCTTTTTGTCGTATAAATATGGTTTGCATATTGCTCATAATTTGTGAACTGACAGCGGTTTTGCCAGGGGGACGAGGAAGAGGCGGTCGCGGGGGGGAGCGAGGCTGAGACCGAGATCGAAGGCGAGGAGGCTGGCAGGAGGGGGAAGAGGATGAGATATTGGCGGCCGGTGTGCCGAGGAGGGTGAGTCCATTGCCTGCTACTGAGGAAACGGTGGGGGCACTATACGGCGGAGAGGGGAGCGATACGGTGATGTTTGACATTGACGAGGACTGGTGGACAGGCATGGAGACGCAGGTTGTGGGAGGTGATGGTGGCGATATGGCGGAGCCTGAGTCTGTTGTTGCTGCCTCGATTCGTGAGCAGGACACCGGTTCAGGCTGTGGTGGTGCGACGGCACGACACATTGCCGGAGTCCGTGGTTGAGGTTGGAGCTACTCTTCTGGCGATGCACTCAGCCACGATTGGTGCGCAGAGGGCGGGTGGAATGTCGGAGATTTCTGCAGCGGGCGGCAGTGGCGCGACAGCCGGAGAGATGAGTAGAGGATCCTCGAGCGGTCAGGTGGATGTGGCGACTTGGGGGGGCCTCCAGCTACCGCGGAGACTGTGCGCCGGTTAGAACTGGTGAAGGCAGCGTTCCCGCAGACATTCGAGAGGTGGGGGTAGAGAACCCAGTACTACGGATGTGGGTGTCTGCCGGGTTTATGGAGTGGTTGCTGCCGTTCGCCAGTGTGCCGTCGACGGGTTGGACTGCAGAGTTCGTTGCTCGGTCGCTTTCAGAGTTCGCTCCGTTCACATCGCTAGGTATGCAGCTGGACTGGCTAGCAGATTTCTTTAGGTCGAGGAGCGTCAGCCACGAGATGGGATGAGAGGCGTGCAGTCGTGGTTATGCGGGAGATGTTGCTGGAGCGGCGCCGCACAGGATTAGAGGCAGAGCGGTCAGAGATTACCGCAGAGTTGGCCGGGATTGACATGCAGGTGGCAGAGATAGAGAGACAGCTCGTCGATTTGCAGAGGCAGTTGTCCGATCTACAGAGGCGGCGAGGTGAGGTGGACGGGCGAGAGTCAGAGCGGTTAGGGCGACAGGCCGAGCTTGATGCTGGATGGTCAGAGGTACAAGCAGAGCGGGAGGCACTTCAGGCATTCAGCTCCCACCCAGTTGCATCGCTGTTGTCTAGACTTTCCTAGCTTGTATGTTACTTTGCTGTAGTTGTAGCGCTTAACGACGGCTAGTAAACGTTTGATGTATATGTACATATTTTCGATGGTCTTGGCTTATTGTATGTTATGTTCGGTTGCTCTCTTCTTTCTTCTCTCTTTTTTTTTTTGAATGTCTTGCGCGTTTTGGTTACCTGTGAATGCTCTCCCATTCCCGCCGTAGAAAGTGACTTAGGAAGCATAGGTTGAGAATGAGTGCCAGCTAGGCAGAAGTTGAGGTAACAGCATGACTTTGTATTGATAGGACGTGGTACAAAACACCATTACATGAGTAGTGTAGAACGCTACACAGATCAACAAAAAAATACAAGTCTGCAAGCAATGTCGCATGTACAAAAATGCTACGAGAGCGCGTACTATGACGCGGGCGGATAGGGCTGGGGGAACATTGTCGTGACTAAACATAATACTTCTTCAGGTAGCGGCCGTTGATGGGGGCCGAGACCTGACCGTCGTCGTGGTTGAGCAGGAGGTACGAGCCATTAGTGCGGGCTTCGTGCACCGTGAAAGGGCCCTCCCAGTTTGGCGTGAATTTAGGAGCTGACATGTTGGCCCGCACATGCTTGGCGGCTTGAAGAACAAGGTCACCCTCGATAAATGAACGTGGCTTGACGGTCTTCCCATAAGCTTTCGTGAGCTGCTCATGATACTTCTTCATGCGGCGCAGGGCCGTGGCTCGTCGTTCGTCGAGGCCGTCAAGTGCCGCCAGCCGGGCTGCTTCATTTCCGAGACCGCTGCTTAGGGAAAGTCGAGCCGATGGTTCTGCGATCTCGGCAGGTACCACGCACTCGTCCCCGTAGACGAGAGAGAAGGGCGTGGCCTTTGTCGCTGTGTGCAGGGATGTTCTGTAGGCCCAGAGTGCCAGATTCAGTTGTTCGGACCACGACCGGTCGGCGTCATGCACCATTCGCGATAATACTCGTAGCAAAGTCTTGTTGGAAGCTTCAGCTTGACCATTACCTTGCGGGTAATAGGGAGTTGATGTAGCATGGCTGATGTTGTACCCTTCCATGAGAGCTCGAACCTCTCGGTTAATGAATGGGGTGCCATTGTCAGATATAATACACCGAGGGATGCCGAAACGACAGATGACGTCACGTAAGAAGTTAGAAACGGCACCTCCCGTGGCTCTCCGCAGAGGTACGGCTTCAACCCACTTCGTGAAGCGTTCAGTAGCAACCATGATCCATGAATGGCGTCTGGACGGCGGGTGGATGGGGCCGATGAGGTCGAGGGCCCAAGAATGAAATGGCCACGGGGCTGAGATCATGTGCAAGTCGGATGCTGGCGTGTGTATCCTGTCGGCGTGCCGCTGGCAGGGTTGGCAGCGTCGGACATGCGAGATGGAGTCGGATTCCATAGTCGGCCAATAATACCCCAATCTTAGTAATTCTGCATACAGCTTCTGGGAGCCTTGATGTTCACCACAATCACCATTGTGTACTTCGTTAATGACCTTGACCACTTGGGCACCCTGCAAGCATCGCAGGGTGCGTCCCGAAAATCCCTTGCGAAACAACTCGCCTTCCGTCACAAAATACTTGACTGCCTTGCGCTTGATGGATCGTGCTGAGCCGCGGTCAGGTGGTAGAATCCCGTGGGATAAATACTGGATGAAAGGCTGGCGCCAGTCACCTTCGATGTCAATGACAAGAGCTTCTGCACCGTCGGGTGCATACAAGCACTCGGGACAATCCTTTTGTATATCCGAGGCGTCCTTGGCCATGGATGGCCAATATAGGCCCATACGCTGGAGGCGACGATACAGAGGGGGACCGTCGAGGCCACAACACTTCTGGTGGCCGAGCTGTAATTTGTGCTTTGCCTCTTCCGGTGCCAAACATCTGGCTAGAGTGCCTCCGGGACACCGCCTGTATAAGACATCTCCCATCATTGAAAAGTCTGTAAGGGTGGAGGCATGAGCAAGAGATGGCGCTTTAAGTTTGTCGATAATAGGTTGCCTCCAATCGTCCGCAGTAACGTCCCTCGGGACTAGGTTCAGTGCTGTGCATGGTTCCATTCTCTTGACGATGGTTAGCATCCGTTGTTCACCATCGACCTCTATCTTTGACGCGATCGTGGCCAAGCAGTCCGCATGTCTGTTGTGGCACCTATTGTGATGTTCATACTGGACATGACCGAGTCTTCCTTCCAAGTGTTGCACCAAGGCACGATAAGGTGCCAAGGCTGGTTCTTTGACCGCGAACTCCCCGTCCGCCTGCTTCATGACCAAATTTGAATCTCCTTTCACACACAGCGCCTTAGCCCCCATACTGACGGCGATCATGAGGCCAATGACAAGTGCCTCGTATTCAGCTTCGTTGTTAGACACCGGGAATGCAAGTTTGAAAGATAATGAAGTGGTAACACCGTCTGGTGCCCGGAGGACTATGCCGGCACCCCCTTGCCGGAGGGGCGTGCCATTGGGACCTTTGCTAGTGGCAGAGCCGTCGAATTCAAGCGTCCACAGTTCATCGATGTCGGTGATCAGGGCTGTCTCCTCCCCAGGCAGTTGATCCGATATCGGTTCACATTGTTGGCGTGGGAAGAAGGCCAGGAGGTCTGCAAGTGCTTGGCTCCGCAGAGCTGTAGGATTCTTGATAGATAAACCGAATTCGGCCAATAGCAGCAACCACCGTGTGAGTCGGCCAGACAGGGCGGGACGCGTAAGCATGTAACGGAGTGGGTCAGCCTTGGTGACGAGTGTGATCTGGTGCGCCAGAAAGTAATGTCTGAACTTCTGTGAGGCGTACACCAAGGCTAGACAGTGTTTCTCGAGCTCGGAGTAGTTGGCTTCGGGCCCTCTGATCACTCTACTGAGGTAATAAACAGGACGCTCGACACCTTCGACTTCTTGGGCAAGCAAAGCCCCGATGGATCTGGGTGTGGAAGTCAGGTAGAGTAGGAGTGGGATGCCCCGTTGTGGTACGACCATGGTTTGCGGTGACATGAGGACCGCCTTAATCTGTTCAAATGCTTGCCGTTGGGGCGCGCCCCAATTCCATGGTGCGCTTTTACGCGTCAAGTGTTGAAATGGCGTAATGAGCTCGGCCAGCGCGGGTATGAAGCGTCGGAGGTAAGAGACCTTGCCGAGGAAGCTCTTCAGTTGCTTTGTGTTCTTGGGGGGGGGCATTTCTTGGATGGAGGCTGCTTTCGAGGGGTCAACGTCGATGCCCTGTCGACTGACCAAGAAGCCGAGGAACTTGCCGGAGGAGACGCCGAAGGCACATTTCAATGGATTCATCCGCATGTTATACTGGCGGCAACGATCAAAGACCGCTTGAAGGTCGGTGAGGTGATCACTTTCCTTTCTGGATTTGATAATAAGATCGTCGACATAGTCTTCCACAGTACGGTGTATCATGTCATGGAATATTGCTGTCATAGCCCTTTGATACGTAGCACCCGCATTCTTGAGGCCGAAAGGCATAACTTTCCAACAAAAATTACCCATAGGAGTGCGGAAGGCTGTCTTGGCGCTGTCGTCGGGGTTCATGCGAATCTGATTATAACCTGCGAACCCATCCATGAAAGATAAAGTTTCATATCCGGCGGCGGCCTCCGTAAGCATGTCGATATTGGGTAGTGGAAACTCGTCCTTGGGGCACGCCTTATTCAAGTCCCGAAAGTCAATACAGACGCGGACTTGGCCATTTTTCTTTTGTACAGGGACGACATTAGCCAGCCAAATAGGGTGAGTGATAGGTTCGATGAAGCCTGCCTGCAGGAGGCGTTCAATCTCTTGCTTGATTTTCAATTCGAGCTCGGGGCGGAATGTCCGCGGGTGCTGTCGGCTAGGGATGGATCCGGTAGCAATGTTGAGATGGTGTGTGACTAAGGCAGGATCCAGTCCGGGCATCTCATTGTAGCTCCATGCCAAGACATCACGATACTCGTGCAGGAGGGAAACCAATTCCTCTCTTCGGCCGGGGGCGAGTTTTGTGCCAATGTAGGTGTGCCGCGGTTCTTCGCCCGGGTCGGCCAGGTTGATTTCTTCAATATCTTCAGCCTGTGGTCGAGGGCCGTCCTCATAGCAAGGTGGTGCCGCGCCGGGGGTGAGGTCAGGATCTGGCTGGCAATGCTCGGCCGTGCGGCACCATTCAGTCTCTCCAAGTCGGGGTCGGGGTCGAGGGGGTCTGATGAGGGACCGCCTGGAGCCCCTGCATACCGTCATAATTGATAGATGATTTTGCCGTCCTTGACGATACGTCGAAAGGCCGGCTCAGCCTTTTGCTTCTTGGACTTGGGGAAGAAGGGGGGGAATTGGTCGTGGCAGCAGGCGGAAGCGGTGGGGTTGACCCATTATTCTTGTTACTTCTCTCGGTTTTGGCCTTGGGAAGCTTGTCCCCGCACAGCTCATCCCAGGTCGGCAGCCTGGTAGAATGTATATGAGTAGCATTCTCACCATCCTCGGCGAAATTAGTGAAGAAGGAGGCCTCGGCGAAATAAGACTCGGCGCATTCAAAGGGGGCTTTGGTTGCAGGGATTGTCATTGCTACCTCATGTCCCGTAGAACCGGCTACCAGCTTCACACATTGGTGGTATGTTGAGGGAACGGCCTTGTTGACATGGATCCATGGTCGCCCGAGCAGGAGGTGAAAGGCAGACTCGCTGTCTATTACGTGAAAAGTAGTGTCGCGACGGACAGTTCCGACCATGAGGTCGACAGTGATATGGCCGAGGGTCGACTGAGGACCCTGTCCAAAGCCGGTAATCTTGACGGGGTCACGGATGATTTTCCTTGGGGGAATGCCGGCCTGTTGCAGGGTGATGAGAGGTATGATGTTGATCGAGGCGCCGCAATCAACCAAGGCACGACGGAAGCCCGTGCCATTAACAGTACACTCTAAAAACAGCGGCCGATTGTGATGCTCGACCGGCGGCGAGTCTTCATCCGAGAAGACTAAGGCCGTGGAGGGGATGTGACGTAATTCAGCCTGGACGGCGAAGCATTCGGGACCGAGGCCGGTGGTGACCTCGAGCAGGCAATTGGAAAGGTAAGTCCGGGCGGCGGGTGAAAACCCCATTTCATCAAAAAAACTTTTGATCTTCGTCATCTGTCGAAAGGAAGGCATCGACTGCTTAGCTGGAGGAGGCACGAGGGTCAGTGTGGGCTCTGCCGGGGCTTCGTGGATTACAGGCTCGACATGGTCAGTGACAGCCATAAGGGCCTGGTGCTCCCTATTGTTGCGATGCGGTGGGTAGGGATCTTTGCGCACATCGTTGTTCTTCCGTAGCTGCAGGTCGCCCGACGCTACCTTCCTTGCAAAGATGGTTCGCAGTGCATTGCAATTTTTGAGCGGATGGCCAAGGGCTCGATGGAAAGGACAGTAGGTGGGCCTGGCCTTTTCTTCGTCTGTGATATTGGTCCGCATTGGTGGCAGTTGGAAATTTTTGTCATGCGCCACCCATTCGGCCAAGAGTTCCTTCACTGTATTCAGATCACAGGGATAGTCAGGTGCAGGCCTTTGTTGCCTTCGCTTGTCGGAGCCTTGGTTCACATCTGGAAGCTGACGCTTGAAGCCTGCATAGTTGTTGTTGTTGCTACGTTGAGTGATAGGTGTATCTGCTGAGGCCAACAGCGTACTTTGCGGTCGAGGCTTCCATGACTTGACAGGACCAACTGTCTCGTAAGTTCGTCGGGCTGTCTCCTTGAGGTGTCCCCATGACCTTAACTGTAGGTTCTCGATATGCACTCGGTAGACGTCAATCATATTTTTGATGCATATGGGAACCAACGTTTCGTCTTTGCTGAAATCTGTGCACTCAAGGCACTTGAGATGAAAACGATGCACATATTTATTCAAGTCTTCTCCCTGGTTCTGGCGAATGCCAGCAATATCAACGATAGTCACGCGCTCGGTCTCGTAATGAAACTTGTCTAAGAACAGCTGGACCATGTCGTTCCAGGTGTGGACGGTCCCTGCAGGGATCTGGTGATACCAAGTGTAAGCCAAGCCTGTAAGGGACTTGTGGAATTCTCTCAACTTTAAGCTGCTTCCTGTACCATACTGCTCCAAGGAGCCTGCGAACCTTGTTAGATGTTCACGGGCGTTTCCCTCACGTCCGTTGAAGAGCACAAAGTTTGGTTGCTTGTACTTGAGGGGGTAGGGTGCGATGGCGATATCATTGGCGTACGGGGCGTGTCCGGTTAGACGGGTTGAGGAGTCCGGCTCGGAATTCCTCGACAGGCGACGGACAAGGGCTTCCAAATCTGACCGAGTGACATAGTTGGAGGATGGTGCCTCATTGCCGGTCAAGGGGTGGTGACCGCCTGGTGCGTCGCGAGCCCCCGAGCCCCCAGATGGCACGGCTTGATGAACGGGGACATGGGAGGGTTGGTATAGTACAGGTGCTGGCAAGGGCAGCTGTGCAGGGGCGAGTGTGGGTTGGCGAGACATGTCTATCACTTGGCCGGGGGTTTGGTGTTGCTCAATTGGATACGGATTAGGTTCCATCTCGATGGAGTCATGCGTTTCGGAGGAGCTTCTTGCCGGCGTCGGATGAGATGGTGTGACAGCGGGGAGAATCTGCTGCAAGACTGGCCCGAGATCCGTGTGTAGCTTGCGGGGCGGCACTACAGAAGGAGATATGTCGGCTATCGGCAGCGAGGGTGCTGCGAGCCCTGCCGCCAAGGGTCTGGATATCCAAGGCGGCGGTAGTCGCGACACTGGGGCCGGGGCGACGTCCAAAGCTCGCCCCGGTCCTGAAGGCTGGATTGATGGAGCGGCCCGCTGTGAGGACAGGGCTTGTATGGATTTTTGCATCTCCATAATGGCGGCTAGTAGAGTGGTCTGTGAATCTTGTAGAGTGGTGATGGTTGGAGTGAGTTGCTGGATGGCTGCATTTACGAGCACTTGCACGTCGGGGGTAGTGGTTGGCAGCTGGTCTTGGAGCCGCGTGGCGCTAGTCTCTTCTTGATCACCGAGGTGGTGTTCTTGCATGGCGGGGTTGGGTCCTTGGCTGGTTGCCCTAGTAGCTCTCCGTTGCAGAGGCAAAATGCCTAAGTCCGGAAGGTGTGCAAACCGCAATACGATGCTCACCTCCCCAGCAGAGTCGCCAAAATGATGATGCCGAAAATGGTTCGATGATACGTGGAGGTGCCACAAAGGATGCGGTCTGAGTCAGCTTCCAGGTAGGCAACGGGGGAGACAGCAAGGACGGCGTAAGGGCCGAGGGCAAGGCTCCCCAGACAGGTCGTGAGGGCTGGCAGCGCTGCGCAGGCAGGGTGACGATGAACAGGACCGACAGTCTACAGTCCGTGACAAGGGTGCAGCGTCAAGGGTCCGGAGACGGGAGTCCAAGTGTGTTTCTCTCACTAGAATTCCAGAGAGAATGTCGTCTTAGAGAGAGAAAGTGAAAAGTCCAAATGAGCCAAAGATCCTTGAAAAAGCTCCAAAGTCCACTATTTATAGGCAAAAATGTGCATGTGTCATAAGTTGACATGTGTCACCCCCTGGGAACGACACGTCGCCAGGGGGCCAACGCACTGACCCTCCGTTGGACTGCCGGTTCCTAAGTTCGTGCTGCCCTGCCCTTGCAACATCTCTCTGCCTGTCTGAGGAGACTGATCATGCCGCGGTAGCATGGTCAGAGTAGCCCGTTGCCCCAGCCTCCAGTCCAAGCCCTTACTGAATCCCACAGGCCTGGCAGCGGTGGGGAAGACCCGACGCCCAGCTGCCAGGTGGACTAGGCAAGATGCCCTTCCGAAGACCTGCTCCCATCTCGGAGTGACCCGGGGGTCATAGTCCTTAGGGGTGCCGACGCGAGCCCCCAGTGCCAGAGCACGTAGGCCAGTCACGCAGGCACCCCGGCGGAGGTAGTGTTTTGGAGGAGTAGCCTATCCGAGCGACAAGGGCCGTTGCGTGGATGGCGCGTGACCGTGAGCGACGGTTGTCATGGCGACAGAGCGGCCACAAGTGACGGTCGTCGAGACTACGAGCGACGGTCATCGCGACGAAGGAGCACAGCTGAGAGCGACGGTCGTCGCGACTACGGCAGAGCGCGGCCGCGAGCGACGGTCGTCGTGACAACGGAGCACGGTCAAAGGTGACGGCGGACGGCGTCGGTATTCAATGCAGGTGGCCGACCCCTAAGGGAGGCTGACCCCTTGGGGCGGCCGACCCCCAGGGTGGCCGACCCCCTAGGGTGGCCGAGCCATTGGGGTGGCCGAGCCCCAAGGGTGGCCGACCCATTGGGGTGGCCGACCCCCAAGGGTGGCCGACCCCTTGGGGTGGCCGACCCCTTGGGGTGGCCGACCCCCAAGGGTGGCCGACCCCTTGGGGTGGCCGACCCCCAAGGTGGAAGGCACGCCGAAGTCGCTTCACGAATGGTTCACGTGACTTGAGCATGCGTTGCTTTGACCGGCCCTCGAGCGTTGAAAAGTTGACCGCTGACTGGGTGATGTGTCGTGCAAAGTGGGTCCCTTAGCGGGTCCTGGGGTGCGACCAGAATAGGGTATGAACAACAGTTTATTCAGTGAATTTTTAAAAATGGTTAGGAACATAATGTGAGAAAGTACAAAAAAGAGATTTATGTTAGTTCTATAAGATCTACGTTGTGGAAAAATTTGGGAATTTTGTGTCCATGAAGGATGTTAAATTCGGTGAAAAACGTTTCTCGATTTATTTAAGTAAAACAAATCAAACTATTTGTATCCAAAAATTTTAGGAGAACTTTATATTATCGATATATTTCATTTTCTAAATTTCATGTCATTTCAAGGCCGATAGGTATTTTTAGTGGAACCGGCCTCTGAACTCTCGATCCAGATATCGGCTCTTGATTTTCGAGTAAAAATTTTTCTTGAACATTTTTTAGCCAAAAATAACTTTAGGTGCTTAAAGAGTGTTTTAAAGTGTTTTTGAGATTTTTCCGGTGCGAGAGTCACCAGGAGGTGTTTTGATAATTTTACCTATAAGAGGTACTTTTCGTTAAATTCACATATGGTAGCAATATTTTAATGATTTTAGTTACGAGAAAGGTGTTAAGATGATTTGGGTATGAGAGGAATGTTTTGATAATTTTACACGAGGAGTATTTTAGTAATTTTATATACCCTGTGAGTGAATTATTCTGGGAATATGTGTGAGTTAGTATTGGGTTTGTAGAATCGTGCTATAGACTGTATTCTAATAACTGGACTGTTTCGTTTAGGTTAAACATAAGATTTTTTCGGTTAGCTTAGCTTTGTATTGAGGTAAGGGTTTTTATCTGAACCTTGGGTAAGGATTTTCATCTGAACGCTAAAATACATCAGCTTGTGTTTGTATTTTTTCTTCTTAATTGCTGTGGCTATTGGTGGACTCTGGGTAAGGATTTCTATTTGAACCCTGAGTAATGATTTCTATATGAATCTCAAATTTGACAATTTGCGTTCGTATATGTTCTTTCGATTTGTCCATGGCTATTTTTGAACTTTGAATATATAAATTGATATCAGGAACCCTAAGCGATATTTGAAACATCTGTTTGATGCTAATATGTATTGTGTATTTGAGCATTGATTGAATGTTGAAATGTATATGTTATTCTTGTGAAATTTGACATGAAGACCTATAATTGTGCACTGCCTGTGTGGCTTTGCATATCTGTTCTGTGGGAGGCGTTATAAGGATGGTTTGTTGCATGAAACGCAGGGTAATACCTTAATAGAATGGACTAATTATTATACACCATGCAAATGTACTCTGTATTGTGCACTGCCTGTGTGGCTTTGCTCATCTGTTACCCTGTGCTCATGTATTATCTTTGTGGCTTTGCTCATATGTTATTGTGCACTACGATTGTGGCTTTGCTCATCTGTTACCCTGTGTTCATGCCAATATTATCTGTGGCTCCTATTAATTTGCATGGCTTGTATGGCTTTACCAATGCTCCAGTCAATGTCATTTGAATTTGTTTTGCATTTAATTCGGTTTGCTATGTATCTAAAAGTGACATTTTTGTTATCTAATTGAAGACTCTTTCCCAACTCTTTGGAAAATGATGCATCGTTCATGGTCAATATATCCTGAATTTGTCTATATTGTATCTTACAATGATATCTTCACTACAAGAAAATGACTTTCTAGCGACGGACATAAATCCATCGCTAACCATTGGTAAAAGTCCGTGGCTAAAGATTTTTACCGACGGAGGTCAGTAAAGTCTGTCGCTAAAGATCTTTACTGATGGAGTGTTCCGTTGGTAATGATCTTTGCACTCCGTCGGTAAAGATCTTTAGTGATGGACTTTTACCGACGGACTTTTAGTGACGGAAAAGTCTGTCGTTAAATGTTATTTTCAAAATTTTCCAATCTTTATGTATTTTTTTCTCAGAAAAGAAATTAAAAGGGGTTTTAGCTACGGATTACAATCCATCTTATTTGTAATTTTTAAAGGTATTTAGCGGCGACCAAAAATCTATCTAAAGACAATTAAAACCAAGAAACCCAAGTTCTTTCTTTATGTTTCTCATTCTCTTCGTCGTTCTCTGTCTGTTTCTCTCTCTCAACCATATTGAGTTACACCGCCTATCTTCCCAGCCCGCCTCCCCCACCCCGTCACTACTCTCTCACTCTCGCAACTCTGTCTGGCCTCTGCGAGAATGTGACCATCGGCACCGACCGAAGGCGAGTTAGAAACCACTTAGCAATTCAGATCCATCGGCGACCAGCCGCATATCTCTCCAGTCTCCAGTCTAGATCTACCAGCCGGTGGCGGGAAGTCGACAACCATTCTTCAGCATTCAACATATCTCGACTTTCTCCTCCAACAGCAAGTTATCTCTTTTACTCTTCCTCCTTCAAGTTTTGGCTTTACGTTTTACTGCATTCTATTGATTTCATAAAAAATGATTGTCTGTGAATACTGTGATTTGGTCAAACAAAAAGACTCATTCGGCACCTTTTAACTGAGACTTTGGTAATTTGCCATTGTTAGAAGCACGAAACGTATGCTCATGATTTAGTGGGTCATGAGATGGTGCTACTGATTTTGCCCTGTTGAAATCATAATTATTTTTATGCAAGTATCATACTCCTTCATATTTGGATTGGTTGTTGCTAAAAAAATCCTTACAGGAGATATATACAATCAGATGGAATCCCACTGGATTAGGAACAAACAATCCTAACCAGCCATTGCTCTTGGCAAGGTATGATGCTCCTTAGCATCACTAGCAGATGAGCTTATGTTGTCCAATTGAGTTATCAGTACTTTTGACGTAGGCATAAGTTGCATTAAGCGATCTTCTTGTCAACTTTTAGTAAAGGTTCCGTTTTTATTAGTGATTAGTTAATGGGATTTTATTGTTGCCTTGAACTTGCATTTGCCATTGTGTCAACATTTCTCTGGTCATATATTTTTTTACTTTTATAATTTGGGGATAGCGTCTAAATTTGGGTTGGACTTCCATTATATGCTCGTTTAGTAAACATCATGCCAAAACTTAGAATGGTATTTAAAGGTTGGGTAGATAAAAAGATGTATGCTCCATTTGTAGTCGGTGTTGACATTTTCGATAATGCGATATTCACATTATATTGTGCGACAATGTTTGGGCATATGGTACAATTTTGGTATAGCAAGACAATTGTGAAAAAAAAAAATTTCTTAGAATGGAGAACCCTTCTATTGTGAAGGAGTTTAGAGCAATAAGCAAGACTATGCAAAATCCTAATGATTGTTGTGTTATCTATCGATAGAGATGTGCACATGAATAGTCTAATTTTGATCATTTTTTTCCTGTAATATACATGGGTCGCATTGTAGATTCTTGGTTAAATCCTTGTGAAGAGGTAACCAGATACACGCTCAATTCTCATCCTTGATTTTTAAGGTTTGTAAGATTAGAGTTTGAGAGTTCTCGTTAAGTCTTCTGATGCTTCTTTTGACTGTATGCACCAAATTATATTAATAAGTTATTCTCTTGTTCGCAAAAGAGTCACTTCTGTTGTAGTCGTGAAGAAATTAGATACAAATGGCTCTATAGGACCGAAACAAGCACATGCAAAAAACTTACTAACATCTCACAAGGCTATATGATTTTTGGTTGCATTATCTATTCATTTTGTTCATTATAAACGAATTTGTACAACACTTCTTTTAAGGTTGTGATCGACAAAGAGAAATAAGTAATTACTATGGACAAAGAGATATTGTGCAGGCTTGAGTGCAAGGATCTTGAATATTAATTTTTTTAGTTTCAATGAAACTTGTAATTTTGTTTTTGATATTTGTACAAGGTCATCTATTTTATTTAGTGAGCATGCAATTTGTTGTATTAGTTGGTGGTGTAGTTAAATTAAATTTATTTGTATTACTTGAAATTTGGTAAAGAATTAATCCTATTTTTAAAAAAATTGAATTTTGTTGGATTGGTTGGTTAGGGATAATTGTTTGAAACAAGTTTTAATTTATAAAAAATAACAAAAATAGCCTTTTTTTTTTTTTTAACTTTTGGCGATGAAATTCTATCGCTAAAAGTTTTTATACAGATCATTAAATGTTTTTAGAGAGTTTTTTAGTGACAAAACTAATGACTTACGATGGACTTTTAGTGATGGAAATTCCATTGCTAAAGATTTTTTTAGTTTTTTGCAAAAACTCAAAAATTAGACAAAATAAAAAAAAAACACCTTAGCAACGAAAAATTCGGTCACTAAAAGTAATTAAATCCGTCTGTAAAAATTAATTTTTTGTCGGCAGACCACCATATTCTGTCGCTAATGTTTTAGTAATTGGATTTTCACCTTGGGACTTATAGCGACAAATTTCCAGTTGCTAAAAGTCTTCACCAACGGAATATCTACTCTTAGCGACGAAAAAGTCCCTAAAAGTGTGTTTTCTTGTAGTGCTTGCTCAAATGATTGTCTTGAACGTAGAGAAATAAGTTAGTTTGAAATACGTTTTGTGTGTGGATGTGGCTTCAATAATTTTGGTCAATAATAGTGCTCCAATATTTTGTTTGTGTGCATGTCATGTTATGATTCTAATACAGCTGAACTTTGGCGGATTTGTTTAAAGATACCAGAAGCAAGATACTAAAGCGCTACGTGTGATGTGCAAAATGTATATTGAGTTGGTTTACTAGTTATCCGGGTTGCTAAGCCGTGGTCACTCTTTAAAACGATTATTTGAAAAATGAATGAAAATGGTTGTCTCATACTATTTGTGCTTGTTTGAAACTCCTCCCAGATTGTCTTTGAACTGCGCTCGTTTCGAATTCCTTGGAAGTACAAGTTTTTAATCGCTTAAGTTATAGACTTTGTATTTTGGAGAATTTTTAGTTCATGTCTATTAGAATCTCTAAAGTTTGTGTCTGAACAGCTCGTGATGTGATTTGATGTGATGTGGTAGGTTAACGATCTAGGAGTTCAAGGGGGACACATTTTTGTAGTGACATGCAGAAAGGACCACAAGACTATACTGACTCGAAGACCATGATATGGATATGAGGTCGGACCTTTACAGGGCATCCTACGGATCCTTCGGGGAGGAATCTGACCAACATACTTCGTTTAATGTACAGATGTTCTTCGAAGCTAGAGCCAACACTAACAATGATTAGTCGTTGAATAATATATTATTAAAAATTTTGTCTGTTAACGGAGCCACTAAATTGATTTGAGTGGTCGACAAAAAAAGCCCATATCTAGATGCCGTAGTGAAAGAGTCGTTTAGCAGTACAAAAATAACTTTGACTACTGCCGGAGCCATCAATTGATATGAGTGGTCGATAGACAAAGTAAAGGCTTGACTAAGACCTGGAGCCAACAACGCGTCCCAGTAGCTGGTCGCTTAGTCGAAACCGAACTTATATCTAAAAGCCAGAGCCAACAACGCGTTAACGTCGGTTGCTTAGATATATGGAAATTTCTGAAACATCACAGAAAGCTGGAGCCATCAATGTCCAAGGAGAGTTTGTGGTTGAGGGTCGAACATATAATTGATATGAAGAAAATGTTGCTTCTAACAACAAATCAAGATCTTGCACTGGCCTTACTGTCACGACCCGAACCCACGGGTAGGCCCGCGAGTTAAATTTGTGACCGGCCGCAGACCCAAGAGACTCTAACCGAGGGCTCTGCTAGTCCTTACTCGCTTAAAACCAACATGTGCTGCAGCGGAAATTAAAACTTCTCCAAAACATTAACTACACTATCATATTTTAATTTGAATACATCATTTATACTAAAAGTTTTCAACTCTGATTGTCAACAACTAAAGCTAAACAGAAAATCTAATATTTAGCGACTCATTTCATGCAGTCTCCGAAGCTCCGCACCAAATTTTCTCCTCCTATTCTCCTCACCATCACCTCACTTTCAACTTGAAATGATAAGTAAGGGATGAGCTTCCACGTGCTCAGTAAGTAACCAATGATTCAACAAGCTGGACCATAGCATGTCAGAAAATAACTCACTTATATTATAGCATCATTAAGATATCTAAAAATCATAAATTTGATAATCATCAGGTAAAACAAAATAGAGTACATTAAACCAAAAACTTAAGTATAAAATCATTAGCGCAAAACTCATGACAACCAACATTAGCTCAAACGATATGCTACGGTCAACGTACAGGCCCCACTGATTATGGCCCGAAATCCCTCCTCCATCCGGGATAAAATTATGGGGACGCATGGGCGAACCACGAGCAACAGTACTGTGCATCAACGTACAAGCCCCGTTGACCAGGGCCCGAAATCCAACTTTCCCCCGAGGATATAGGGCACAGTAATCGAGTAAACCAAAAACCCCATTTGGGTTCATCGTGAACAAAATCACTCATCAATTGATTCTCAACCATCCTCACATCCTTTCAATAATCATCAACATGTTCAATATTCACAATAACGTCAATACAATACATTTCAAATCCGAGTTCATTTCAGTTTCTAGGCAAAACATCATTTACATGCTGGTCCGGTTTTTCTTTGACGAGAATAAAACACTAAAACCTTTTTGGTAATTTAAGCCAGAGCAGTTAAACGTTCTTAAAACGATCAATGCTGAAAAACACTACATTTTTAACAGTAGATAAACATATACGTTGTATATAAAAACACTAATTGAATCAAAGGGTCACTTACCTGACGCTACGCATTTCCCACATCAAAGTCTTTGGAGCGACAATCTCGCTGCTACATCTTGCTAAAAGAACGGTTAGGGCCATTCTTTTCTATTTCCATGTTGCCAGCTTTACTATGACATGAAGGCATCATTGATGATTCCTGTTTGTTATTTCCTCAAACAACTCCGACGCCGCATCTGACCGCCCGCCACACAACCCTTTCAAAATCGTGCCCAGTTCACCATACCATTCTCGGCATTTCATCACCGCTGTCGAGCCTCTCTCAACTAACTTGATGTCACCAACCCATCGAGCATGCCCTATTGCTACAATATACACAACCGCAGTCCTCATGCAATAGTGTCCAACATGCACCCCTGTTACACCTTATCGTTCAGCCACAACCACGCCTACACAATATACACACTTTCCTAAACACATGAAACACGTATACCTATCGGTGCCAGCACACAACCCACCCAGATACTAGAATTATACAGTCATACACAGACAGCTACTCCATCCCAGTATAATTGCCTCACCCATCAACTATTGCAACCAATAACTTCCCTCATCAATCAACAGGGTCCTAAATTCTATCGACCGCCGCCATATACACTCCACCATGGTTGCCCCAATCCGGTCACCTCGAGCACCACCGCTAAACCATAACCATTAACTACAACAATATTGAACTCGTACCGTCGAACCCCCGTTTCATAATCAATACCACCAAAACCCAACATACCCGCTGCTGGCTTCCACAACCAATCTACCATTACAGATGCCACTTTCCAACAACCAACAACCATTTGACCACCATGATTGTTACTATTCTACACACGAAGTCAACTTCACACTACACTCCACACTATGCACACAATATTATTGTACCCTGTTACCCACTGACACACTCTGTATATACACATTGTACATACTACATATTCACGAACATTGTTGTACAACCATATATATTCCATCCTTCTGCCAAACACACACAACGTACACCCCGGAACTGTGCACATCTAACCCAACTACAGTCAATGTACACATTGTCATTAAAAATCACAACACCACCAGACCCCCCTTTCACAAAACCAATGGCCATCTTTTTATCTAAATCGGAGTTATGGTTGACCGACGATGGTACCGTGTTGTTCCATCAAAGTGCGCCACAGTGGTGGTGATTTCAGGTGGTTGGCATCAGTACGTTCAAGGATAAGGCAACAGTAGTGACGGGCGGTGACGACAGGTGCTATTTACAGTGATGGCAGCAGCACCTTGGTCATGGCACGGTGGTCATGGAGATGTTGTACAGGGGTGTTCAGTGTAGGTCCTGCCCGAGTTAATCGCCGGGGGTGGTAGATGAAGGTCGGCGATTGCCATTTTGGTTCGCCGTCAAAGTGGGGACGCTGATTAGAGATCGTGGTGGACAAGGCTCGATGAACGAAGGAAGAAAGCTGACGGCTGGCTGAGGGTCATCCTTTGGCGTCGATCGGGATCTTGGTTGATCGGTGATGGGTGCCCTGCGGTGGTGGCAGTAACTCGGTGGTTCTGGCTGGCGGTTGCGGTGGCATTGGGCGATGCGCTCGGTGAAGAGGCGACTGGAGTTGCTCACCGACGATGAGCCGCCGTGATCTGGAAGAGGCGTGGGCCGGCGATGGGAGTGCCGCTGACAGCGTATGTGGCCGAAAGTTGAGGAGATCGAAGATGGCGCAGGTGATGGCGATCCACAACGGTTGATGATGGCGATTGATCAAAGCTTCAAGAGGGTCGCGAGTGCTGAGTAGTAGTAGTGTTCGGTGGACCTGACCGGAGTTGGCCGTCCATGATCGCGAGTTGCCGGCGATGGGCTGTAGAGGCGCGCCGCTCGTTCCTAGGGCCGGCTGCCACTCTCATATTTCTTTCTTCCTGGTTTCTCTTTCTCTTTTTGTTCTTGGTTCATTTTTTTTTCCTTTCTCTCACTATTTTCTGTTGTTTAGCTTATTTACAAAAATGCTTTCTTTTAAATCTTTTCCAAAATCTCCTCCTTTTCGTTTATCCCCAAACCACTCTCTATCTTATCAAAATCCCACATTTTTCTCCATAGCTCTCTGCTCTCTCTCTCTCTCTTTAAAATAATCAATTAAGATCTATACATTTACACAATAACCCTAATTAATTATAACCTCTCCAGAGTAACGGGCTAAAGATTCAATTAATACCGCTCGCAAGATCTTAACTGAAGGTCTAAATTCGTCTTACTTACAACAACCGTCGCTAAGTAATAATAACCTCGTAAACCTAGGTTCGGGGCATCACATTATCCTCCCCTTAACGAAATTTGGTCCTCGAAATTTGGTGTTCCTTGCATAATCATGTTTGATCTTAGATAACAGCCAACATAACACCTCAAGTGCTTACACCACTAAATCTATCTAAAGAGTTCACAAACACACTGGGATATAATTTCAAGCAACTTGATAAGTGCATGCACCCAAAGACCTTAAAGCACAAGATGTGTGATATACATTTAGCACGCTTTAATCCATTGATAAGCCATACCTCAAAACTTTGCCTTACTAGATTCCTGTTCTTAATTGTAATACCCCAAAGTTTTCATTCCTTATGTCAAGCAAAGTTAAAAAAAAAAAAAATTCGATGAACAGTACTTTCAGTCGACTAAAAGCTACTTTTTAGTCGAATTTAAGGTGTTTTAGTCGAATTTGAACCTTTTAGTCGAATGTAAACCTTTTAGTCGAATCAAAACACTTTTAGTCGAATTTAAAACACTTTTAGTCGAATTTAAGGTGTTTTAGTCGAATTTGAACCTTTTAGTCGAATGTAAAACTTTTAGTCTAATTTAAAACACTTTTAGTCGAATTTAAGGTGTTTTAGTCGAATTTGGACCTTTTAGTCGAATGTAAACCTTTTAGTCGAATTTAAGCTTTTTTTTTTAGTCGACTAATACTTGTGTTTGCTTCGAATGAATAGTGAAATTTTACCTTCATATAAATAGTTTCTTTATTTTCCTTCTAGCCCTTTTGTTCTCGATTTCTTGCTCCTTTGCGGCGGAGAAGGAGAGAATAGGAGGCTTGGAAAGCTCATTGGCGCTAGAGTAGTGCTTTAAGGTTTTCTTTTGTTCAAAAGCTTGTTTGAGGTACGGGTTTATACGATTTTTGCTGTGGAAAGGTATCTCCGAAAATTCGAAGGCTTATACTTTCGTCACTTTGATTCATATATGCCGTTTGTAATTGATTGCTTCACTTTTGTCTCTTAAGAACATTGTTCACCCCTTCTCATTTGTGCCTTAATGATGCTAAACTTTGAATTTGTACATTTGTGACCGTCAATTTAAGATTGACATTGACTATGTTGAACAACTCTCAAATTGAGAGGGTCCTTTGGACACATGTTTGTTATACTAGAGAGCCGAAGTCTCCTAGTATGCTCCGGAGCACGCGTTTGATAATTGTATGTTTGGTTCGACATTTGGGTCTTATGACCACCATAGTCATCGCATGTTTGTAGCATACCCTACATATAATTGAAATGTGTTTTGGGTTAAATGCTAAATCTTTGATGCTTTGATATGTGATAGTAAGACATGATTTGTCTGTTTCATCCAATATTGTTATTAGATACGTCATTATTGCTTGACATCTTACCATTTGTTTACCCTACTGGGCTATTTGAGCTCACCCCTTTGTCTTCTTACCTTGCCTTTGCCACAGGTGAAGGAAGTGACTCTTGATTTTTATGGCAGCGTTGGAGCTATGAGATTTTGCTTTTTGGTTTGATAAACTTTGTAGTTTATTTCTTTTGGGGACTTTACCCGGTTGGGGTAATTTGATAGAATTGTTTTGTATATTTATTTGTCCGCTGCGATTAGGAATCCTTTTGTATGGGCATATTTTTGGAAATGCGTTGTAATAGACTTTTGTTAGTTTTGGTAATACTTTAGGTTTGGAGACTTTTAGTGCTCTGTTTATACCATCATCATCTATATGGTAATAGTATATCATGAGGTTTTCTTTGAAGTTGCGGCCTCCCGGTTTGGGGGCGTGACAGGGTTGGTATCAGAGCTTAGGTTTGTGATTCTGTAGACTCGGGTGAGCCTAGGTCTAAGATGTTGCGAGATTTGTTTTGATTTCGCGTTTATCTTCTGTACATTATCGGCTTATACAGTTTCGTTTGATGTGCTAGGAGTACCATGCCTCCTAGACGTTCTAATCGTAACGCCAACGAACCTCATGGTCCACCAACGAATGACGGAGTTGCTGAAGCCATTATACACGGCTTTCAGAATTTGCTGATCATCCCATGACTTGGGAACGGTTCAAGAACATTTTCTTCAATAAGTACTTTCCTCAAAATGTAAGAGATCAGAAGGAGGAAGAGTTCTTGAAGTTAGTACAGAATGATATGACGGTAGCAGAATATGAGGCGAAGTTCACCTCATTGTCAAGGCATGCCCCGCATTTGGTTGACACCGAAAATCGTAAGGCAAGAAGATTTGAAAAGGGATTGAAGCGCGGCATCAAGAACAGATTGGTGGCTCTAAAGCTTCCGATTTATGCTAAGGTGGTTGAACGGGCCAAAATTCTAGAGACGGACTACGGGGAATTTTTGAAGGAGCAAGAGGAATTGAGGCACAAAAGAAGCCATGCAGAAACTTCGGACAAGAGCAAGAGCGGTGGTCAGAACAAGAGGAAAGCAACTTTACAAGAAGGTATGAAATCGACTCAAGGGGGTACAAAAGTTTGCGCTACTTGTGGCAAAAATCATGGGGATAAGCCTTGTCATCGTTTGACAAATTCATGTTTCAACTGTGGGAAAGTGGGGCATTATGTTATGGAATGCCCGTATCCGAAGAAGGAGAAGACTTACAACGTCCAAGCTCAGGGTGGAGTTAAACCATCCACGGGGGACCAGAGGCCAAGAGTACAAGGCCGTGCTTATGCTTTGACTGCCAAGGATGCCACAACTTCTAACGATGTAGTGGCAGGTACAGTTCAGATTGGTTCTCATTCTTTTCATGCATTGTTTGACCCTGGATCCACGCATTCATTTATAACCCCTTCTCTGGCATGTAAGTTGGGTTTTGACCCACAACTTTTAGAGTTTGATTTGATGATTGATACCCCGGTGGGGAAATCTGTATTAGTATCTACCGTGTACAAGCCTTGCTTGGTACGCATCGAGGGTACAGTGTTACCCGCGAACCTTATAGCTTTGGACATTCGGGATTTTGATGTTATTCTCGGTATGGACTAGTTGTCTTCCTACCATGCCTCATTGGATTGCTATGCCAAAGAAGTGCATTTTCGGATTCCCGGTCAATCCAAGTTCAAGTTTAAGGGTTCTACGCCCATTACTTCGTCTTGCCTTGTATCTGCCTTGCAGGCTAGGCGTTTGCTTCGAAAGGGATGTCAAGGATATTTAGCTCACATTCTGGATACTCGAATAGCTGTTCAAAATTTATCTGCCATTCCTATCGTTGACGAATTTTCGGATGTGTTTCCGGAGGAACTCCCTGGTTTTCCTCCAGATCGTGAAATCGAGTTTGTTATAGATCTTATACCAGGAGGTGCTCCAATTTCTAAGGTTCCTTATCGTATGGCCCTGGCCGAGCTCAAAGAACTTAAGGTGCAACTTCAAGAATTGCTTGAGAAAGGCTTCATTCGCCCAAGCGTCTCTCCTTGAGGTGCTCCTGTTTTATTTGTAAAGAAGAAGGATGGAACGTTGAGATTGTGTATTGACTATAGGGAGTTGAACCATATTACAGTTCGCAACAAGTATCCTTTGCCACGAATTGACGATTTGTTTGATCAACTACAAGGTGCGGAATACTTTTCCAAGATTGATTTGAGATCGGGTTACCACCAATTGAAGATTAGGAAGGATGATATATCCAAGACTGCTTTTCACACGAGGTACGGACACTATGAGTTTGTTGTAATGCCGTTTGGGTTAACTAACGCACCTGCAGCGTTTATGGACTTAATGAATCGGGTATTCAAGCGATATTTGGACCAATTCGTCATAGTCTTTATCGATGACATATTGATCTACTTTAGAAGCAAGGAAGAACATGAAGGACATTTACGTATGGTGCTACAAATTTTGAGGGAAGAGAAGCTTTATGCCAAGTTTGATAAATGTGAGTTTTGGCTTGAAAAAGTTGTGTTTTTAGGGCATGTGGTATCTAAAGATGGGATCTCGGTGGATCCATCCAAGGTAGAGGCAGTGTGGAATTGGGAAAGACCAAGAACGGTGAGTGAAGTTCGTAGTTTCCTTGGTTTGGCTGGCTATTATCGCAGGTTTATTGAGGGGTTTTCAAAACTCGCTACTCCATTGACTCGATTGACTCGAAAGAAGGTTAGGTTCGAGTGGTCGGAAGAGTGTGATCGCAGTTTTCTAGAATTAAAGAACAAATTTGTTTCAGCTCCGGTCCTTTCTCTACCTTCGGGGGCAGGAGGATTTGTGGTTTATAACGATGCTTCACGGAAGGGTTTGGGATGTGTATTGATGCAACATGGGCGAGTTATTGCTTATGGCTCGCGACAACTCAAAACGTATGAAGTGAGCTACCCAACACATGACTTGGAACTAGCTGCGGTGGTTTTCGCTTTGAAAATTTGGAGGCACTATCTCTATGGTGAAACATGTGAGATATACACCGATCACAAGAGTCTTAAGTTTTTATTCACGCAGAAAGAATTGAATATGCGACAACGTCGATGGTTGGAATTGCTTAAGGACTATGACTGCAAGATCTTGTATCATCCGGGGAAGGCCAATGTGGTCGCCGATACTCTTAGCCGAAAGAACACAGGTACGTGTGCAGCCCTTTTAACTTCACGTAAGGAAATTCTTGCGGATCTTGAAAGTTTGGGTGTGGATGTTTTGGTTTTCGGAGACGGGAAATTATTTGGGAAATTTAATGGCGCGACCTACCTTGATCGAAAGAATTAGGCAAGCTTAGATTTTGGATTCAAAATTTGTTAAGATTAGAGAACAAGTTGGAGAAGGTAAACAGCCAGAGTTCAGAATTGACGCTGAGGGGGCATTGCGTTTTGGAGACAGATTATGTGTTCCTTCTAATGTAGAATTAAAGGAGGAAATTTTACGAGATGCGCATAATTCTAGCTTCACAGTTCATCCAGGTAACACTAAGATGTATCGAGATTTACGGGACGTGTTTTGGTGGAACGATATGAAAAGGGAGATAGCAGATTTTGTCGCTCGATGCCTTACGTGTCAGCAAGTTAAAGCGGAACATCAACGACCTACAGGACCTTTGCAACCTCTTACTATCCCTCAGTGGAAGTGGGAACGTATTGCCATGGACTTTGTGTCGGGGTTGCCTAGGACGAGGCAAGGACACGATTCGGTTTGGGTAATAGTTGATCATTTGACCAAGTCAGCACATTTCATTCTGGTTAAGGTTACCTATAGCTTGGAGAGGTTAGCCAAACTTTACATTCAAGAGATTGTTCGACTCCACGGTGTACCCGTTTCAATCGTTTCGGATAGAGATGCACGTTTTACGTTGAAATTTTGGCGCAGCTTGCAAAAGCCTTGGGTACTCAACTTGACCTTAGTACGGCTGATCATCCTCAAAGTGATGGACAGTCAGAGAGAACGATTCAGATTTTAGAAGACATGCTTAGGGCTTGCTCGTTAAACTTCAAGAATAGTTGGGCTGATCAATTGCCGCTTGTGGAGTTTGCTTACAACAATAGCCTTCAGGCTAGTATTGGTATGGCACCATTTGAGGCCTTGTATGGGCGGAGATGTAGAACGCCAATTTGTTGGCTCGAAGTTGGCGAGGAGAAGCTTTTGGGTGCCTTAGGGCCCGAGATAGTACAAGCTACCTCGGAGAAAATTCGTTTGATCAAGGATAATTTGATAGTGGCTCAAAGTCGTCAAAAGAGTTATGCGGATAATAGAAGATGCGAGCTAAATTTCGAAGTGGGAGATCATGTGTTTCTCAAAGTATCGCCCTGGAAAAGAGTAATACGTTTTGGGAAGAAGGGCAAGCTTAGCCCTAGATTTATCGGACCATTTGAGATCCTGCGGAGAGTTGGGCCGGTCGCTTATCAAGTTGCCTTACCTCCCAGTTTGTCGCAAATACATAATGTGTTTCACATATCAGCCTTGAGGAAATACGTGCCAGATCCTTCACATGTCATACATTTCAAACCTGTGGAGATTCGGGAGGACTTATCATACGAGGAACGCCCAGTGAAAATTCTGGACCGCAAGGATCAAATTTTACGCACAAAAACCATTAAGTTGGTTAAAGTGCTTTGGCGTAACCATTCGGTGGAAGAAGCCACGTGGGAACTCGAGGATGCAATGCGCGAAAAGCATCCTCAGCTCTTCGATGTTTAAGGTACGTTTTAATTCTGCGGACGGAATTCTTTTAAGGGGGGAGAATGTAATACCCCAAAGTTTTCATTCCTTATGTTAAGCAAAGTTAAAATTTTTTATTTTTTATTTTTATGAACAGTACTTTCAGTCGACTAAAAGTTACTTTTTAGTCGAATTTAAGGTGTTTTAGTCGAATTTGAACCTTTTAGTCGAATGTAAACCTTTTAGTCGAATCAAAACACTTTTAG
This sequence comes from Escallonia herrerae, assembly GCA_033070095.1. Taxonomy (NCBI): domain Eukaryota; kingdom Viridiplantae; phylum Streptophyta; class Magnoliopsida; order Escalloniales; family Escalloniaceae; genus Escallonia; species Escallonia herrerae. Next base: position 218,192 of record JAVXUP010001362.1, on the reverse strand, counting down.
TCGAATTTAAAACACTTTTAGTCGAATTTAAGGTATTTTAGTCGAATTTGAACATTTTAGTCGAATGTAAACCTTTTAGTCGAATCAAAACACTTTTAGTCGAATTTAAAACACTTTTAGTCGAATTTAAGGTGTTTTAGTCGAATTTGAACCTTTTCGTCGAATGTAAAACTTTTAGTCGAATTTAAAACACTTTTAGTCGAATTTAAGGTGTTTTAGTCAAATTTGAACCTTTTAGTCGAATGTAAATCTTTTAGTCGAATTTAAGCATTTTTTTTTAGTCGACTAATACTTGTGTTTGCTTCGAACGAATAGTGAAATTTTACCTTCATATAAATAGTTTCTTTATTTTCCTTCTAGCCCTTTTGTTCTCGATTTCTTGCTCCTTTCCGGCGGAGAGGGAGAGAATAGGAGGCTTGGAAAGCTCATTGGCGCTAGAGTAGTGCTTTAAGGTTTTCTTTTGTTCAAAAGCTTGTTTGAGGTAAGGGTTTATACGATTTTTGCTGTGGAAAGGTATCTCCGAAAATTCGAAGGCTTATACTTTCGTCACTTTGATTTATCTATGCCGTTTGTAATTGATTGCTTCACTTTTGTCTCTTAAGAACATTGTTCACCCCTTCTCATTTGTGCCTTAATGATGCTAAACTTTGAATTTGTACATTTGTGACCGTCAATTTAAGATTGATATTGACTATGTTGAACAACTCTCAAATTGAGAGGGTCCTTTGGACACATGTTTGTTATACTAGAGAGCCGAAGTCTCCTAGTATGCTCCGGAGCACGCGTTTGATATTTGTATGTTTGGTTCGACATTTGGGTCTTATGACCACCATAGTCATCGCATGTTTGTAGCATACCCTACATATAATTGAAATGTGTTTTGGGTTAAATGTTAAATCTTTGATGCTTCGATATGTGATAGTAAGAAATGATTTGTCTGTTTCATCCAATATTGTTATTAGATACGTCATTATTGCTTGACATATTACCATTTGTTTACCCTACTGGGCTATTTGAGCTCACCCCTTTGTCTTCTTACCTTGCCTTTGCCACAGGTGAAGGAAGTGACTCTTGATTTTTATGGCAGCGTTGGAGCTATGAGATTTTGCTTTTTAGTTTGATAAACTTTGTAGTTTATTTCTTTTGGGGACTTTACCCGGTTGTGGTAATTTGATAGAATTGTTTTGTATAGCTATTTGTCCGCTGCGATTAGGAATCCTTTTGTATGGGCATATTTTTGGAAACGCGTTGTAATAGACTTTTGTTAGTTTTGGTAATACTTTAGGTTTGGAGGCTTTTAGTGCTCTGTTTATACCATCATCATCTATATGGTAATAGTATATCATGAGGTTTGCTTTGAAGTCGCAGCCTCCCGGTTTGGGGGCGTGACAGGGTGTAATATCCCACATCGGTTGTGGGAGAGTTTGCGATTAGCCTTATAAGACCCTGCCTATGAACTCAGAAGTACCTACTTGGCTAGCCCTTTTGAGGGAGGCAATGCCTTGTGGTGGGGCCGTGGACCGGGTCGTTACAGATGGTATCAGAGCCGACTCTCGAAAGCTCGGGCTGGGGTATCCAGTCGGGTTGCCGATGGTTGGGGGAAACGAAGGCAAGCCCGGGTATATCCCACATCAAGAGGATGGTTGGGGCAACGAAAGGTGAGCTTGGTATATCCCACATTGGCTAGAGAGGAAGATTCTGGGCTATGTACGATCGAGCCTTAGCGAGGACGCTAAGGAATAAGGTGGGGAGATTGTAATATCCCACATCGGTTGTGGGAGAGTTTGCGATTAGCCTTATAAGACCCTGCCTATGAACTCATAAGTACCTACATGGCTAGCCTTTTTGAGGGAGGCAATGCCCTATGGTGGGGCCGTGGACCTGGTCGTCACATTAATCGTGTCTGATCTCATCCCCCATCTTGACACTTAACTTAAAACTCACCAACAAATAATCCTTTTAAGATTTATACTCTCAAATTAGATCATTTGCCAATTATAAATGCTATATTCACATTTCTTCATTTTAGAACTAAATCGTCTCTAAACCGTAAAGTCTCACTAATTGATCAAATTTCCAGAGAATCAAGTATATTCATCAAAATCAACCATAAGACCAAATTTGAGACCAGGATATTACATTTTCTTCCTGTTAAAAGAAATTCAGCATCGAATTTCACAATACTTATAACGTCTAGACACTAGATCTCGCTAGGTAACTCAGATACCTAGCAACCAACATAATAGTCGAGCAGTGCCTAACCTCCACAAAATTTATCACTGACGAACATTAACATAAGGATTCCTGTTCAAACTTTAATGCTAAGCTCAAACTTATTAGGTCATCACTACGCTCTAACACTTATAAAACTTCAAGAGATCATATAATCTTCCAAAAGTCCCAAAGTCTTGACATTCTGAACCAGCTTTGACAACTAGAAAACATTTTTCTGAACCAATCTAATCTAGCTTCACCCAAACGAAGAAAGTTCTCTTAACGGTATGAAACTTTCGAAATGTAAGTTATCATCATCAGTCATAGCCTAAGCAACTTTAAATACTACTCGATGCTACAGAGCTGGAATTATCATTTACGCGCTAACGATTATAGAACCACCTGACCCAATGACCTTGATGTTTAATAATTTAGTTCTTATATGAAATACGCTTAAATTGAAGACCTATGCTCATAAGATTTTGATTGACGAAAATTCAAAAATTCATAATCGCAATTAACCAATCCCAAAAGGAACCCTTGATAACCCCAAGAGACAACATCATTTTCAAAAGTCACAAGCCTTTTAACATCAAGAAACAACATTCACAATCTTAGCAGCTTTAATAGCCTCCAAAATACGAGTCAAGAACATCAGTACTTCAGTAACGTCCATCGTAACTTCAAACATTTCATTGTACTATAAGAGTCAGATTATAACCTAAGATTTTATAATCTAACCAACCGAATATTATTACTCAACCTCGAAATAGTTATGGCTCAGCTAGTACGAAGCTCACTGACTATACTTACTCCACTCCAACTCAACCAGATATTTAAATTCCTAATCATCATGCTTCTGCTACGCTTTTCAGATAACAAACCACAATATATTCTTTCGCATGGTCTACTTCGTAGTAGCAAGTTTAACTACAACCCTATGGTGCACCAAAGTACAAAGAATTTCTTACATATGACTTTCACTCTAAAGGATCAAATCTTGAGTTCTACCTTCCACTTTCGTCAGCCTAGTTACAAGTCTGCAAAATCATGTAACCTAACCAGCGGGATCATTACTTAAGCTCTAATATCCCAAAACTGTAATGCTTTGATACCATTTCTGTCACGACCCCAACCCAAGGGTAGGCCAGCGAGTTAGATTTGTGACTGGCCACAGACCAATAGACTCTAACCGAGGGCTCTGCCAGGCCTTACTCGCTTAAAACCAACATGTGCTGCAGCGAAAATTAAAACTTCACCAAAACATTAATTACACTATCATATTTTAATTTGAATACATCATTTATACTAAAACTTTTCATAACTCTGATTGTCAACAACTAAAGCTAAACAGAAAATCTAATATTTAGCGACTCATTTCATGCAGTCTCCGAAGCTCCGCACCAAATTTTCTCCTCCTATGCTCATCACCATCACCTCACTTTCAACCTGAAATGATAAGTAAGGGATGAGCTTCCACGTTCTCAGTAAGTTACCAATGATTCAATTAGCTGGACCATAGCATGTCAGAAAATAACTCACTTATATTATAGCATCATTAAGATCTAAAAATCATAGATTTGATAATCATCTGGTAAAACAAAATAGAGTTCATTAAACAAAAAACTGAAGTATAAAATCATTAGCGCAAAACTCATGACAACCAGTTCGATTCCAACATTAGCTCAAACGATATGCTGCGGTCAGCGTACAGGCCCCACTGACTAGGGCCCGAAATCCCTCCTCCATCCAGGATAAAATTCTGTGGACGCATGGGCGAACCACAAGCAACAATACTGTGCATCAACGTACAAGCCCCGTTGACCAGGGCCCAAAATCCAACTTTCCCCCGTGGATATAGGGCACAGCAATCGAGTAAACAAAAAACCCCCTTTGGGTTCATCGTGAACAAAATCACTCATCAATTGATTCTCAACCATCCTCACATCCTTTCAATAATCATCAACATGTTCAATATTCACAATAACGTCAATACAATACATTTCAAATCCGAGTTCCATTTCAGTTTCTAGGCAAAACATCATTTACATGCTGGTCCGATTTTTCTTTGACGAGAATAAAACACTAAAACCTTTTTGGTAATTTAAGCCAGAGCAGTTAAACGTACTTAAAACGATCAATGCTGAAAAAAACTACATTTTTAACAGTAGATAAACATATACGTTGTATATAAAAACACTAATTGAATCAAAGGGTCACTTACCTGACGCTACGCATTTCCCACATCAAAGTCTTTGGAGCGACAATCTTGCTGCTACATCTTGCTAAAAGAACGGTTAGGGCCATTCTTTTCTATTTCCATGTTCCCAGCTTTACTATGACATGAAGGCATCATTGATGATTCCTGTTGGTTATTTCCTCAAACAACTCCGACGCCGCATCTGACCGCCCGCCACACAACCCTTCCAAAATCGTGCCCAGTTCACCATACCATTCTCGGCATTTCGTCACCGCTGTCGAGCCTCTCTCAACTAACTTGATGTCACCAACCCATCGAGCATGCCCTATTGCTACAATATACACAACCGCAGTCCTCATGCAATAGTGTCCAACATGCACCCCTGTTACACCTTATTGTTCAGCCACAACCACGCCTACACAATATACACACTTGCCTAAACACATGAAACACGTACACATATCGGTGCCAGCACACAACCCACCCAGATACCAGAATTATACAGTCATACACAGACAGCTACTCCATCCCAGTATAATTGCCTCACCCATCAACCATTGCAACCAATAACTTCCCTCATCAATCAACAGGGTCATAAATTCTATCGACCTCCTCCATATACACTCCACCAAGGTTGCCCCAATCCGGTCACCTCGAGCACCACCGCTAAACCATAACCATTAACTACAACAATATTGAACTCGTACCGTCGAACCCCCGTTTCATAATCAATACCACCAAAACCCAACATACCCGCTGCTGGCGTCCACAACCAATCTTCCATTACAGATGCCACTTTCCAACAACCCGCAACCATTTGACCACCATGATTGTTACTATTCTACACACGAAGTCAACTTCACACTACACTCCACACTATGCACACAATATTATTGTACCCTGTTACCCACTGACACACTCTGTATGTACACATTGTACATACTACATATTCACGAACATTGTTGTACAACCATATATATTCCATCCGCAGATACTCACCCACACCCCAAAACGTACACAACCGTACCTCTCACGCCAAACACACCTACATAATAATGCCTGACAAGCACCCATGTTACATTCATCGTCCAACCACAACCACCTTCTAATAACCCCATAACTAGTCCGCCACCATCATAGTTATTGCTCTAAACCTAAAAACAAACTCCATATCACATTTCTCATGTGCACCCAGACAAATTTCACCCCAATACACACGCTCGTCCGACAATAACCACACCTATACTCCTGCCAAACACACATAACGTACACCCCGGAGCTGTGCACATCTAACCCAACTACAGTCAATGTACACACTATCGTTAAAAATCATAACACCACCAGACCCCCCCTCAACAAACAATTTCACAAAACCAATGGACGCCTTTTTATCTAAATCGGAGTTATGGTTGACCGATGATGGTACCGTGCTGTTCCATCAAAGTGCGCCACAGTGGTGGTGATTTCAGGTGGTTGGCATCAGTACGTTCAAGGATAAGGCAACAGTAGCGACGGGCAATGACGACAGGTGCCTTTGACGGTGATGGCAGCAGCACCTTGGTCATGGCACGGTGGTCATGGAGATGTTGTGCAAGGGTGTTCAGTGTAGGTCCTGCCCGAGTTAATTGCCAACGGTGGTAGATGAAGGTCGGCGATTGCCATTTTGGTTCGCCGTCGAAGTGAGGACGCTGATTAGAGATCGTGGTGGACAAGGCTCGGTGAACGGAGGAAGAAAGCTGAGGGCTGGCCGAGGGTCATCCTTTGGCGTCGATTGGGATCTTGGTTGATCGGTGATGGGTGTCGTGCGATGGTGGCAGCAACGTGGTGGTTCCAGCGGGCGGTTGCGGTGGCATTGGGCGATGCGCTCCGTGAAGAGGCGACTGGAGTTGCTCACCGGCGATGAGCCGCCGTGATCTGAAAGAGGCATGGGCCGTCGATAGGACTGCCGGTGACAGCGTATGTGGCTGAAAGTTGAGGAGATCGAAGATGGCGCCGGTGATGGCGATCCACAACGGTTGATGGTGGCGTATCAAGAGGGTCGCGAGTGCTGAGTAGTAGTGTTCGGTGGACTCGACCGGAGTTGGCCGTCCGTGATCGCGAGTTGCCGGCGATGGGGTGCAGAGGCGCGCCGCCCGTTCTTAGGGCCAACTGCCGCTCTCATATTTCTTTCTTCCTGGTTTCTCTTTCTCTTTTTGTTCTTTGTTCATTTTTTTTTCATTTCTCTCACTATTTTCTGTTGTTTAGCTTATTTACAAAAATGCTTTCTTTCAAATATTTTCCAAAATATCCTCCTTTTCGTTTGTCCCCAAACCACTCTCTATCTTATCAAAATCCCACATTTTTCTCCATAGCTCTCTGTCTCTATTTAAAATAATCAATTAAGATCTATACCTTTACACAATAACCCTAATTAATTATAACCTCTCCAGAGTCACGGGCTAAAGATTCAATTAATACCGCTCGCAAGATCTTAACTGAAGGTCTAAATTCGTCTTACTTACAACAACCGTCGCTAAGTAATAATAACCTCGTAAACCTAGGTTCGGGGCATCACATTATCCTCCCCTTAACAAAATTTCGTCCTCGAAATTTGGTGTTCCTTGCATAATCATGTTTTATCTTAGATAACAGCCAACATAACACCTCAAGTGCTTACACCACTAAATCTATCTAAAGAGTTCACAAACACACTGGGATATAATTTCAAGCAACTTGATAAGTACATGCACCCAAAGACCTTAAAGCACAAGATGTGTGATATACATTTAGCACGCTTTAATCCATTGATAAGCCTACCTCAAAACTTTGCCTTACTAGATTGCTGTTCTTAATCGTGTCTGATTTCATCCCCCATCTTGACACTTAACTTAAAACTCACCAACAAATAATGCGTTTAAGATTTATACTCTCAAATTAGATCATTTGCCAATTATAAATGCTATATTCACATTTCTCCATTTTAGAACTAAATCGTCTCTAAACCGTAAAGTCTCACTAATTGATCAAATTTCCAGAGAATCAAGTATATTCATCAAAATCAACCATAAGACCAAATTTGAGACCAGGATATTACATTTTTTTCCTGTTAAAAGAAATTCAGCCTCGAATTTCACAATACTTACAACGTCTAGACACTAGATCTCGCTAGGTAACTCAGATACCTAGCAACCATCATAATAGTCGAGCAGTGCCTAACCTCCACAAAATTTATCACTGACGAACATTAACATCAGGATTCCTGTTCAAACTTTAATGCTAAGCTCAAACTTATTAGGTCATCACTACGCTCTAACACTTATAAAACTTCGTAAACCTAGGTTCGGGGCATCACACTTACACTATACAGAAATAACTGATTTGAGCAACAGATTGAAATACTTGGATCGAAAAACAATCCGAGGATGGGATAACTGATATACACATGAAGCATGCAGGCACACAAATGCTGTATAAAATGCCCTAGGTGTAAAAGTTGGATATCATGCAAAAGGCATACGTAAGCAAATCATGCACATTTAGGAAAAAGGATGGCCATGCAAGCATGCAAGGCATACTAGCACATGGGTTCATAAAAGGTATGCAAACATGTGCTTCACACAAGGATGCAATAAATGATTTTTTTCTTTTTTTTTTGGGATCCGGAACTTGCTGTTTAGTCAGAAGATAGAAAAAATTAAAGTATTGAGTCGAAAAATGGCCAGTTAGTCAACTGGGTTTTGATTATTGAAATTTGAAGAGTTGCACTTGTTGGTTAATCAGCATGTTTGACCAATTTAAACCCGGCTAGTAAACCTGTTCAGATTTGTGCGCAATATTTGGGGTCTTTTTACAACTTCAATCGCAATGCAATAACTCTCTCTCTCAAATTTCTTTTTCTTAAGGACTCCTAATCGTCTAATCCTACCCTAATTATATCTCTAGCCTAATAAAATCCTTTAATCCTCTCTCATCTTTTTCTAATATCTGAGAAAGTATGGAGTTTATATGAACTAGGAGGGCACTTAAAGGAGGGCAGCAAATTGGCTGACTTTCGCGCTTTCGGCCAATGAATTGAGCTGATGTCACTCACTCACTTGACCAAACACCTTTTTTCGGACGAGATATGTCTTCCAATGAATTTTCTCCCATTACACTCACTAATTCACACTTTTTCACACATAAGTCATCTCCATGCAAAGTAGGGCCCATCCTTGCTTTTTTTTTTTCCATATGCTTCATGCACAAATGGATGGCTCTTTGAGATTCTTCTCTTTTTTTCTTGATTCTACAGCCCTTCCCCATGAACGTGCGATGTAGGGCCTTTCCAAATATCGATAGAGAATGGTAGGCTAAGATACCCCATTCCGTAAGTGCTAAAATAGCCGTTACCAGTTTGGCCCTCTTCCTAGATGGGCTGCATGCATCGACCCACAGTAAAAAGCATCTTCTATGCCTGGCCGTGCATTGGTGGGATTCCACCAACACTTTTCTCTTGTCGTTCTAGGAAGTGATGCTTACCCCTACGATTTTGTGAATATCACTGGTATTCATGTTCAAAGGGAGGCCTATTCCTCAGGCCTATGATCTTGTACGGAGACTTCGTGGTCCAGTTACTTGGTTTTGAGCCATCCATCAAGAAGGGTGGTTCCATCTTGTTAGGTTCCCTTCTTGTACACTACAAAGGTATGACATTGGAGGGGGCTAATGAGCTAATTATTTATCATTATGTCCAGGGGTTTCAACTGTATGTCTTGGGGGAGACATTGTTCAGCAACGAGGATGACTCTGTACAGCTGTGGTGCCTACAGGCTTTGAAAGGGGTGTATGGGAATACGACTAGGGTACTTTCACTATGGCATACTTGTACCACTCTATCAGCTTAGTTTCCCAGGGGCAGTCTTTGAGCTTCGTGGGATATTGTGACATCTGAGAGGTATGTCTATGGTCTTTTGGTTCTTTTCTAATTCTTCTCACGCATGCCTTTGGCACTTGGCTCACAGTCACTTTGGGAGGGCCTAGGGAGTGGTTACGGGACACACCAGAAAGACTGAGTCGGCGATGTACCAGTGGAATTTTTGGGACGAATAGGTAGAGGCCTCAATGGGGGCATACCGGGATAGCTTTAGCCGACTGATTTAGCACTCAGTAAGTGATTCAATGTGTCTTGAATATTCCTTAATGCACATTCAAGAATAGTCACAGTTTGTTCATTTTATTCCATGCATCTCTGTCTAAGTGGGAGATGGCCGAGGCTTATCCTGAGGAGTTGGCATTCACCTGACGTCAAGTGTTGTTTGTGGGTCCCTCGCATAAGGAGAGAGTGAGTATTTTTCCAGCATCATAATGATATCGAGGCTCATAACCCAGTAGCCCCTCTCTTGAGATATATCAGACAGGGACTGCAGTAGAGCTTGGTGAGGGTGATCTATGTATTCTCCTTGAGATGGCCAAACGATCCTCATACCTACGAGGCATTCGTGAGAGAGGACTTGGCTCCCTCGCTGACTACTAAGTGGTTAAGGAGGGTATGATGTGCTAGGGTTGCTCAAGACCATAAGGGAAAATGGAAGAAGGAAGTGAAGTCCACAGATGATATCTTGTTCCCTTCCTTGACGGTATCGATCTTTCTGAGGCCCAAGGGTGAGGAGGAGGGGTTGATCCAGTTGCCCAAGAAGTATTTCGAGATCTTCAGGCTCAAGGAGCTCTCGCAAGTCCAAGCAGTAAACCTAAACCTTAATTGAGCTTAGTGATATGTAATTGGTTTATTATAGGTCACGTGCTCAGTGTTAAAGAATGCATATCGGATGATACATAGTCTCAAGGAGATGGTATCTTAGGGACTTACTAGAGGTGTACAGGTAATCCATCGATATGATGGAGGCACCGACTTTTATTCCCTCGATACCACCTTTGGGATGTGGATTGAGTGGAAGACAGAGCTCTGTGGATCCCATCACCCCTCTGCTACCACTTAGTCTTCTACGGGAGGGACTTCTGAACTTTGGATAGGAAGCCGGATGAAGACAAGGGCCACTAGTAAGACTTTTACAAAGAAGGGGAGCCAATCAGAGTCGGTGCCATCCAAGGGAAAAGAAGTTGCCATAGGGAGCAAAAGGAAAGCCCCAGTCCCTTCACTGAAGTGGAGACGTAAATCCCCAAGACTTACAAGAAGCCCCAGTTGGACAAGATTGGGGTGGTGGAGTCATCCCTTGATCCAGAGGGTAAGGAGTATGAGGAAGATGAGAAGACTCAGGAGCCGATGACGTGTAAGAGGCAAGCCCGAAGAAGACCTGGACAAAGCTATGATGAGGTTGGCTTAGAGTGGTACTTATTAATTCCTATATTAATGCTTAGTTTGAATGCATGTTTACACACTTGCCCAAAAAGAAAGGAAAATGGGCTAATAATTGGATTTAGATTTCAGATTGTATTAAGTTGTATTAAACTGTTACATGGTTTGGCCTAAAAAATAGGCAAACCCTGTCAAAATCTCACAAGCAGTGAATGTCCGCCGATTAGTCGATAGCAAGATTGAATTATTTAGTAAAACTGGACGGTTGATCAGAAACAAATTTCAATTTTTTTTTTGATAAAAATGGACGGTTGATCAGAAACAAAATCAATTTTTTTGGTAAAACCGGACGATTGATGAGAAACAAAGTCAATTTGTTTGGTAAAACCAGACTGATGACCAGAAACAAAATTCAACTTTCTGGTAAAATCAAACAATTGATCCGGAAAAAATAAATCAAATTTTTCCGTAAAACCCAACGGTAGATTAGAAACAAAATCAATTTTTTTGGTAAAACCGAATGGTTTATCATAGACAAAATTCAACTTTATGGTAAATCTGGACGGTTGATTAGAGAGATTGACTGTCAAAATATTCAAAATGAATAGGAAACCGGCCAGTTTGTTGAAAATAGCCCAATATACTTGATAAAATTTTCTATTTTTAAAATTTTTTGACTTCTCTCATTTTAAATTCGGAACTCATTCTTTCAAAGGGGCATTCGACTTTCATTCCCTTAGAAGAACTCTTAATGGTTCCGAAGATAGATCCATGATCTTCGAGCTTCAATTTCAAACCTTTGCCGATTCTTTGAACAAGATTGAAATAATTCATCTCAATGGGCGATTCACTTTGAAGTCTGTCATGAGTCTGCCGATTATGGTTGTTCATGAAGACACCCTCGGGGTGGCGTGCAAATTCTGGGATTCTGATAATCATATCTTCCGATTTGGCTTGAATGAGCTTTGCCCGATCCATGAAGAATTCTTTGCTCTGGTAGACATCCCTGATAATCTACCCTTTGCCATTTCCAGTCATCCAAGAATGCTATGTTAAGGCCCTTCAGGATTTGTTGGGAATCGAGGAGTGTGCCAGGTCCTTTATCTGAGGTGAGTGTATTATGCTTTCTCCCCTAGTGGAATGTTTTTCTTGATAAACTGGATAATCATTAGCAGTGATATGCATGTGGTTGAGTAGTGGCCCTGGGGTTGTGTCTGGTGGAAAAATACCTTACGGTTGTTGGCTTGGTATTGTTGATGTAAGGCTGGATGAGTTATTGGTTCAAGTGTCTTCGAAAGAAAAAAACCTTAATCCTGGTGGTGGTAGCTGAGACCATAAATGGTCACCGAGGTGCGTGAAGATCTGAATGATACATTCAAGGGTAGCCCCTCGCTTCTATATATGTGGCTCCTAGATCACGTGCGGCTGAGAGCTGCTCCTGCTCATGTGAGGTGATATCACCCCTATTCTTTCTATTCTCGGCTTTTTTTTCAAGGATCGGGCTGATATATACTCTTTTTTTCCTTGTACGCTAGTCAAAGAATATTCGTTGGTACTGCTATTGATGGAGATTCCACGGGCCTATTCATATGACTGCTTGGTACCACTGTGTTTTTCTTTGTGCGCCGGTCAAAAAATATCCGCTGGGACTTTTTAGCGCTAGTGAGCTTAAACATCTAGAGCGGCTAAAAAAGAAGCTCGCGCTGTAATAGGCTTGGAGCTTGTTTTGCATGACTATGGAAAATCTTCTCAGAGTATAATTTAGAGCTTCTATCTTCCTGAAGTCGAGGGAGAAGTCCGGGTCTCATGGATTGAGCGATCTTGGATTGGTTCTTAGTTGCTTGAAGAGAATTTTGATGTGAACAGGAATCTGATTTGATCACTGCACATTGATGAACCTTAAAAAACTTCTTCCTCCTTGCTTGAGAAGAAACAACAAAAGATGCCACTATCTATCAAAGCTGCTCAGGATTGAGAAGATGACACAGATGCTTACATTGAGGGCCTTTTTGACCGTAGGCGCATCATGGGTACGAGGATTGAGAAAATGGACTGAGGCAGAAGTTCTAGAAAATGTGATCCCGATATCTCAGAGGCTGACTGATACGAAGGACATGGAGAAGTTCAAGTTAGTCATATTTCTGGATGAAGATGATCATCCCTCTTCAAAGAAAAAGAAGTAAATGTGATCATCCCTAACTTTTTCCTAAGCAACCACCCTTTGCAGAGTTTTTGTCCCTGCTGGCATTTTATTTTTTTTCTAGTATGTTGATTTTGATTTTTTTTTCTTTGCCCTAAGTTTGGCCTAAGCCGCCCATTGCAGGGGTTTTGTTCTAGCGGGCATTTTTATTTTTCTCAGGAATGTTAGTCTATATCATAGCCAGTGGAATAAAAGGTCTTGAAATTTAACTGCACCTGAGGTAACTGTATGGGCTATCTACGTACCTCTATCTATGTGTTACACTGATATGTGTGTGCTGAAATAATGTTCTTAAAGAGGATCAGGTCATTTGTTGTTCAATTACAAATTTTCACTGATATATATTATTTCTTTAGTGAGTCTAGATTGACTAACTGTGACAACTCAATCCCATCTAAACCAACTAATAATGTTATACTCCGGTCATTGTTTGCTTGATCACATAGGGACCCGACTGGTTGGGTTTAAACTCCCTCGCGGCTTCCCTATTTGTCCGATATTCTCCTTCAGTACTAAATCTCCTTATTTCAAACCGCGTCCTTTCACTCCCTTATTAAACCCCGGAGCGACTCGCTTCTTTTTAACCTTGAATACGATATATGACATTCAACATGTTCTCATCTACTAGTGCTAGCTCTTCAAAGCGATGTCTTACCTAATCTTCCTCGGTTATTTGGTTTTCCAATAATACCTTAAGAGAATCCACTTCCATCTCTTCTAAGAGGATGACTTCCATGCCATAGACTAGCGAAAATGGGATAGCTCCAGTCGATGTTCTCATTGACGTCTTATAGCCACACAGTGCTTAGAGGAGCTTGTCCAGGCAACTCTTACAGGAACCCGTCATCTTACTCAGCATGTTCTTCATATTCTTATTGGCAGCTTCTACAACACCATTGATCTGTGGCCGGTATGGTGACGAGGGATGTCTGATGATACCATATTCTTCAGCTAAATCTGTGACTTCTGCTTTGAAATGTAGCCCATTTTCTGATATCAACTCTTGCGGCACTCGACATCGGCAAATAATGTTGGTCTGAATGAACTAGGCCACCTTCCTACCATTAAGCACGACATACAAGGCGGCTTCTACCCATTTCGTAAAAAAGTCTATGGCGACCAGTACAAATCCGTGTCCATTAGAGTGATCTTACCTATTACATCTATTCCTCAAACTTAAAAAGGACATGGGGATGTCATGTTGTACAACTCTCGAGGAAAGAGATGCTGCAAATTGGCATCTACCTAACACGTATGAAAACTCCTTACATATTCAATGCAATCTCATTCTATCGTACTCCAGTAATACCCTTGTCAGAGAATTTTTTTCGCTAGCATTCGACGATCCGTGTGCAGTCCGCACTCTCCAAAAGGTATATCTTTCATGATCTGACTGCTTTCTCCCTCGATCACATGCAATAGGTGTTCTTTATAATAGTGTCTCTTGTATAACCCACTACAAGAAGAGGGGGGTGGGGGGTGGGGGGGGGGGGTTAGGCAACACTAAAAAAGTATCGCAATTATAGTAAAAGTGTCGTAAAGTGATTTCCTGACACTTTATCAACGCTTTTCACAAGTGTCACAAATTTGTCCGCTGAGAAATTTCTGACACTTTTTAGACATGCTGGCCTTAAACTTATGACACTTTTGTGTGACACTTTCAAGTGCCTTTTGTGGGGTCAATAGTCAACTTAGGCATGAGACACTTTGGAAAAAAAATGTCGCTAAGTTAGCGACGCTTCAATTAAGTGCCAGTTTTTATTTGGCCGCATGCTCTTTGAAATGTTGTTCGAAATGCTGCTATATTAGTGACATTTCTATTAATTGCCAGTTTTTGTAGCGGCATTATCTTTGGAAAAATGTTTCTATTTGCATCATTTTTAAGCAATTGTCAATAGTTTCTTGCCTGGCATACTCTAAGATTTGTGGGGAAAAAAAACATTGACCTAACACTGGTAATAACAATATTTCCCCAAAAAAGACGTGAAAGTGAACTATTTGTATAATGCCCGCTCCAATCCATCACGAATAACGAACATCCAAGTCGATTTAACAAACTTATAAACTCATCATTAGAAACAAGCTAATGCCATTCAACCATATCATATCTAACATTCACATCCTAATTACATAACCATCCAGAAGTTCTCAATTTCAAAAACTTACAAATATAATGACATTGAACAGCCAAACCTAAAGATATACACATCTCACCCAAAATGTCATCATAGTGCACGTTGATTCTTTCAAGTCCAACAAAAACATTGATGTATGTCTTCGTCATATAAACCTGGATATAAAAAAGTCAAGATAGAACTGGTATAACATAAGTCGAGTTATGTTTACTGCATGGTTGTATCTAATGGCCAATAATATTCACAACGCAGAATTTGACAGCCGCTCATCAACCCTACTAACTTAGGGAGGACGTTAACAAGAAACATTAGGAGAAAGCAAATACACAGAAATGATTTAATTTAACATACACTCTAAATATAATCAGTCACTCATTCGTCAACATCAAATAAACAAAGCAGTTGATTGTCAATGAGAAGTACTTCTCATTAACACTAGGAGGAAAAGACAGTCATAGATTTATCTTCATTTGCTTGCCGTGCACCAAATAGGCTCTAGTTTTTCTGATTGAGCAACCAAGAATTGAAGACAGGGATTTCAGCCAAGTAACCGAGATACATATCTTTGGATCAGTATCTACTTCCAACCACAGTTACTCTAAAGGGAGACCCCTTGGCATCTCTCTTGCTTCGCCAGACAAGCTACTGATTAAAGGAGCGGGCTACTCCCACAACTATTCTTAGCTACTTCCTCACCCTTCTATTTCTATAAGCCAAAACTTGAAGGTCCGTTGATAAAGGTTACCGTGCTTGTTTATATACTGTTAATTATTGTAAGTTTTTATACATTTTCTAGGTCCAAAGAGTTATAGATGATTCAGCTTAGAAAGGGTATCTATGTACATATAACAGTAGGGTTACAATGATTCAAGCATATATACATATGTTTTAGATCAAGTAACAGCAGAATTATAGATGATTTAGCTTACAAACAGGTAGCAGATTACACGATTACAAATATTTCATTTTTGTTATCATATCCAAGTGATTTCAAATGTTGTCTAACATAATCTAAGCACAATAGCTCATGGATACAAATTTCGTTTAAGCAGGTGAATTTCAAGTTTCTTTTTTTCTTGGAAGTATTAGTCACCGCAAAGCAAAGCGGATTAGTCACCACAACCTGCACTGAGAAACCTTAAACTAACAAGGAAATAAACGAAATTTCCGAAGGTAAAGGACCACAAAATGAACCGAAACTTAGAAAATTACAACCAGAAACATAAAGAAAGACTACATGCAGTAGCATATCACATGAACAATCACAATAATACAACACAGGACATGGACATGACATGGACATGAAATATAGATACACGGCAACCACAAGTGAAAGTGCACGTGAACCATCTCACAAATTGTCAGTCATTACATTTGGTTACTGCCAACCACTAGTTATCCAACAGAATGCAACCAAAAACTATATACTAAAAGGAAAGCAAATCCCTCACAAGACAACACAGAGGAAAACGCAGACAAGGTATCAATACTGGTACGTACACAAAGCTTGATCATTATCCTCATGCCTAAACAATTTAAGAAAAAGGAGACATCGATCGAGCTACAAATCAAACACTCAGCTGCTTTTTCAATGCAGAAACAAGGTTGCGACATCGAAGCAATAGGCATCAACTACATGATACACACAGGAAGCACAACGCAACCATTTAAAGCCAAATTATGCCTACATAAAGTATTCATTTTGAAAGATTAGATGTGTAATTGTCAAGTGTAGACGTACCAGAATAGTGATAGCAAATATACTGGAATAGATAAGGTCTTAAAGAGAAATTGAAGTTAACTTTTTTGCAGCAAACAATCTACTTGTATTTGGCGACATAAGTATTGAAAGAAAGTTGGAGTAAGAAGTATTTAAGGAGGATATCCATAGGCATCTCAGATAATATCAAATCAAGTCAAGCAAATAGAAACAACAAACCCACAAATAGTAACATCTCAGGCCTCCAAATTGTAAATATGGTCAAGCAAACCCAAAATCCGTAGACATGCAAAACCCAAGTTCTCGAACAGATTTTAAAGAAATCCAATCTATAGCTTAATTTCAATTGACAGACAAACTAGAGATAAAAGTGACAGCAAAATATACCTCAGAAGCACAAACAGCAAATATGATGAAGAGAGTAAAGGAATGAACCAACAATTTATGAAAGGGCACTCTTTAGAAACTATCCACTATTTTTTTTTTTGTTGCCAATCTCATGTTAATTTTTCTCATTTCCCTCCAAACCATTTTTTGTTCCAACGTTTGATGTACATCTGTTCAATAGAACAAACGCTACCGTTTAGTATAAAGTTGACAGCAGTTTATTTTAAATGTCGCTATTACGTGATTTGGTTCTTACTTGTTGCTCCATAAGTGTCGCTACAAAGAAAAGTTACGCTAAATAAGTGACATAAAGAAACGTTAGAAAATTTGTGACACGTTTTATTTTGTGTCGTAAATGATGTGACGTTACTGTAAAGTGTCGTAAATTTGAGCCGGTTCACAACACCTTTGAGGTGTCGACAAAAAAGTGCCGCCTATTCTGCCTTTTTTGTTGTGACCGCTGGTCGCACATGATGAACTATGCTACCCACCTCCTTAAAGGTACATGGTCTTTCATGGAACATCCATCAGTGTATTTACCTTCTTGGATAAGGTTTTGGACGTTAGTGTACCATGGTTTAGTTACTCTGTCTTTCTCTATGGGTGCTATATATCATGAAACAATAAGCTGATTGATCTCTCTTTTGCATCAGAAATGACTCTACCATCTGTCCTTCAGGTATATCCACCATCAACACGAGTGTGGCTAAGGCATCGACAAAATTATTTTTGAGTCGGGGTAGGTAATGGAATTCTATATCTTCGAATTGGTCTACAGCCTTCTCTAAATGAGCAAGATATGCCTGTAGATGTTCAGCTCTGATTCTCTACGTCCCCTAAATCCAGTATATGATTAGCGTTGAATCCCCATAAACTGTCATCTCTCTGACTCCTAACTTTAAAGTCATCTCTATACCGATGATACAAGTTTCATATTTGGCGGTGTTGTTATTACCGTCAAAAGTCAACTTGATGGCTAGAGATGAATAGGCTCTGTCTAGTGAGATCAGTAGTGTTCATACTCCAAATCTCTCACTATTCGATGCTCCGTCCAAATACAACTGCCACCTGATCTCGGATTCAATGACATAAACTCCTTCATCTGGGAATTTTGCCTCCCATCTACTGGTATCTTCTGTCGGACAATTGGCTAACATGTTGGCCACAGCCTTCCCTTTATCTAACTTTTGGGTGACATAGGTTTTATCAAATTCAGAAAGCAACAAAAGCCACTTGCCTGTGTGGTTGAATAGGACCAGTTTCTCGAACATTCTTTTCTTGGGATTCATCTTGGTGAACAGTCTGATAGGATTAGCTAAAACATTATACCTTAACCTCTGTGTTATCCAAAGTACACACATCTTCTCCAAAGCTGAATAATTCAACTCTCATTGGGTCAATTTCTTGTTGACATAATAAATAACTTTTTCAACCAACGAATTCTCTAATGTTGGGCTAACATGGCTCTATTTGCGTAATCGGTTACCGTTGGGTATAGCAATAAAGGACTACGGCTATGTGAGGGCTCAGGACTGGAGGGTTACTGAGGTATTATTCGATCTTGTCAAAGGCTTCATGGCATAAGGGGTTTCACTCTTTGGTTAGATCTTTCTTCAACAACTTAAACACGGGCTCACAACTCATGGTCAATTGGGATACGAACTGACTAATGTACTGGCTTCTACCCAAGAACCCTCAGACTTCTTTCTCACTTCTTGGCAAGGACATCTGAACTATTTCTTTGATCTTAGCCGGGTTAACCTCTGTACCCCATTTGCTCACCATAATTCCTAATAGTTTGTCGGCCGTAACCCTAAACACACACTTCTGGGGTTTGAGTCTCACATTAAACTGCCTTAACCTCTCAAAATAGTTTATCAAGAATGTGCAGTGATCTTCACGTTTCCTTGATTTGATGATCGTGTCATCCCCGTACACTTTTACCTTCTTGTGAATCATATCGTGAAAAAGGATAATAGGGGCTCGGTCATGTGTAGCCCCGGTATTCTTCAATCCAAAAGGCATCACTCTGTAACAAAAGGTGCCCCAAAGAGCAGTGACAGATGTTTTCTCCAGATCCTCGAGAGCCATCTTTATCTAGTTATATCCCACAAAGCAATCCACAAAAGAAACTAACTCGTGCTCCGCGGTGTTGTCTATGATCATATCTAAGATAGCCAAAGAAAAGTCATCTTTAGGAGAAGCTCGGTTCAGGTCTTGTTAGTCAACGTACATTTGGACCAGGTCAGTTGGTTTTGGGACTGGTATAATGTTGGCTACACATGTGGGATATTTTATTACTAGAATGAATCCAATGCGAGTAACTTCATTACCTCAATCCTTAACCTCAAGGGACCACTCCAACCTCAACGTACAGAGCTTCTATTTGACAGGTTTGGCTTCGTGTAGGGTAGGGAAATGGCATTCCACTATCGATGGGTCTATACCGTGCATATCACTATATAACCAAGCAAGTACATCAATGAATTCTCTTAAGAGTGCAGTGATGTCTTTTCTTTCTTGTCTAAGCTAGTCCCTATTTTGATTGCTTTTACAATTTGGGTGTACCTATGTTCACTTTGATTGTTTCCTCCACCATTGGCCGACTGGATTTCTAGTTTTCTATTTCTTGCATCATTTCTTTTGAATATTTTTTCTCTTCCGGGTCCGTTAGTGACTCATCATTATTCATGTTGATTAATTCATCATAACCTATATCAACAACCAAGAAGTAATCAAAATCAACCATTACATTCATTATTAATCAAGAAGTTTGGGAAAACATAATAAGTGAGAAAATTCAGATTGTCTAGAGTGGAATAAGCATCCAGGTCTCCCAGTTCAAGAACAACTTCGACAGTAGGACTTTCTTTGGTAGTATCTCCAAGAGTCAGCGGTCCGTGCTCAATCTTTTAGTTCTGTGTATCGCCCAATGCTAGAGTGATTAGGCATGCTGGGTTCATAATCTAGTCATCCATTTTGTAGGATATGCATATTATTAAAGCATGTTGCCATCCCCTCAGGATCCATGAAGTCCATCAACTCAGAAACATCTTTGGTTCTCAGCTTAGTGAGGATCGGCAGTTCTTTGTCTTCAATCTGTTCAAAAATGTAGAAAATTTCCATTGTTTGATCAGCTTCCCTGTTTCTATATTATACATAGGCTCCAGGAATCCGTAAAAGGTTCATTTTCTATTTCTTTGAGGAAGCATCCATTCAGATTGGGGACCTTAGTCACATTTTTAAAACTTGTGAGCTTTTTATTCTCTCTGTCCTTCTTGGCTAGGGCTACTTTTTTGATGGCTTCTTTCTTATCCTTTTTGGTTGGATTGTATCTCAACCCAAGCTAATCCTTCTTATTCTCGAGAACTTAAAATGTGGAAAGTCCTTGGCAGTTTTGGCCCAAACCCTTTATGGGAAAATAGTAAAGCTTTCTCAACATAGAAAGTGCTGGCCTATTACTATAAGGTGGAAAGGTAAGGAATTCTTCAACGAGACAAAGTTCCTCATCCTCTACATATTGTATCGAGTTATCCATTTTGAATCTATTGAGCATAATATCCAACGAGTCATGTGGTCTCTCAACACTATCTTTGTCCTTTTCTACCTGCCCAATCTGAGGTATCTGTGAATCACCCATGATTGTGAAGACGGCCTTATCCCAAAAAAACTAAACCTCCAGATACAATGTAGAAAGGATTTCACCTACAAAGTGTATCCACGGCCGTCATAGCAGAAGATTGAACATAACAGGTATATCCAACACTTGAAACTCAACTTCAAAACTTGTAGTTCCCATAATCGTCAGGAGTTTGACTATACCAATCACCTCTCTCTGGGAATTGTCATAGGCTCGGACAGCTTGGTTGAAGGGTAAACTTTGATGGGTCAATGCCAAAGGCATCAACAATGCATTGAGAACAACCATTCGGGGCAGAATCATTATCTATGAGGATCAAGGGAACCCTCTTATCAAGTGCTCGCATGGTGATGTGAAGTGGGTTCATTGTGGCTGAGTCCTGAATTGGGCAAATCTAATTCAAAAAAGGTGAGGACATTTCTATAATGAATAGCTCTAACCCTTGGGATAGGACTTTGGGCTAGGTTTGCATAGGTATATGGGCCTTGCTAAGTAGTTTGATCAGGGCTTATTGATTAGCGTATAAAGCGGATAACAAACCCAAAATAGAGATGTTTGCATAGGTCTTCTCTAACTATCTCAACTCTTCATCATCTGGGGGGTCTTGAGAAAACAAAGGTCAGATGTAGCTGATTGGGGGATGGTCTGGTAAACTTGGCTCGATCGGGTTTTGTGGGATACCTCGGTAATTGGCTTGAACATAAAGCCTGTCTCTTCATCAAATTCCTCTTTGGGATTGAAGGCCTCACCTTCCATGAACTCTTCTCATGTACTAACATCACAAAACTATGGCAGAGAGTCACGTACCGAAGGTCGCTAAACATTCTGACTGGCTAGAATGATAAGGTTGGTCACACAAATGGTAGGCTATCATCAATCAAAATTAACTCTATCCGAGGGTAAGGGTTTTTTCTGGACATTAGGCCTGGCGGAAGGAAAAACTTTGCCCTTGTCGATAAAGTCCTGGATGGCATGCCTGAGCATTATGCATCTCTCTGGGGTGTCCTTTATCTAGGTGATAGGCACAAAAAGTATGAACATCGTATCCTTCTGTTATTACTGCTAGTGTGAGGGTAATCGGTAGCTTAGATATCATACCCCTCTTTAAAAACTGGTCAAATACCTTGAGCAATGATGTGAGCTTCTTCCTTAGCTCTATAGCGGCCTCCCATGACAATATTTGAGGTGCTTGTACATTGTTCATGTTGTTGGCAGTGAAGAATTCGTCGTAATATACCCCTGGTTTTGATACTCGGGAAATGGTCCCCTTATTGATGGCATCTTTGATATGTATGAAAGATCCATTAGGGCCTTAAACGAGGTATGGTAGTGTCAAATATATAGTCATGGTACACCCAGAGCAGAAGATTCCTGACATTATTCACATGCTCCTCCTCTGTAAGGCACTTCACCATCGAGGCAGTCTTGTTCTTCCATCTCATGATAAAAGCAGACACTGACTCTCTCGGCTCCTACTTGGTGGTTTCTAGGTCTCGTTGGTAATGCCCAAGTTGGCATTATATTGGTATTAGTTCACAAATGCTCTTACAACATTTTCCCAAGTCCAGATACGAGATTCATCCAAAGTAAGGAACCAATGAGAGGCGACTCCCATGAGGGTACGATGGAAAAGCTGTATCACCTAGTTGTGATTCACTCTATAGGGAGCTAGCGCACGCATGTACATTTTGATATGGATCTTGGGGTCTGTGGTCCTATCAAACTTATCCATTTTCGGCATCTTTAACTTAGGGGACAATCTATCATCGGGGTCCATGATTAGGGCTAAAGTCTAGGCAGGTCATCGGCTCTCCTCATTCGAGCAATTTGAGATTCAAGCACTGCCAGTTTATCTTTCCACTTCACAACTGTAGGTTTAACTTCTTCATCCTCGGATTGATATTTTCAATCAAACTCTGGACCTTTCTTCTTTTCATCCTTCTTGTCCACCC
Organism: Escallonia herrerae; assembly: GCA_033070095.1. Lineage (NCBI taxonomy): Eukaryota > Viridiplantae > Streptophyta > Magnoliopsida > Escalloniales > Escalloniaceae > Escallonia > Escallonia herrerae. Next base: position 195,473 of record JAVXUP010001362.1, on the reverse strand, counting down.
TTGCCTCATCTTCTTATTGTAATACCCTGAAAATGCCTAAAATTCATCTAAACATGAACTTGATTAATTGAGGGTGTTATTTTTTTATTAGCAGCACTATTTTATTGATAATTAGGTAGTGAAAATTCAAATGAGGGGTTAGTTTGGCCTTGGGACCAAAATGCAATTTTATAAAAATGGTGGGGCCAAAAATGTAATTATGGAAAGTTGGGGTGTCAAATTTTAATTTTCAAAAACTTATGATTAGTGGCATGGAGAGGTGTCGTGAGGGAAGGGAAATTTAAAGACATTTTGGCACCTCCTACTTAGAAAGGAGGTGACTAAGTACATTAAAATATATAAAAAAATTGAACTTTGGAGAATTATAGAGGAAAACAAGAAAAAGAAAAGAACAAAAATAGAAAGAGAAATATAGCGTTTGGTATAAAAGAGAGAAAGGAGAAAGAATAATGGAAGAAAAGAAAAAAACCCTAAAGCCCTAAGGGTAAGCTTTCTCTTTCCATTTTCAATTAGGGTCTAAATTGAATCAATATAGAGGGATATATATGGTATGTGTATGAGATAACCTACCGAGGGCTGGGGGGTGTGAATTGTGTGTGCTACATGGGTGTTAGAGGGTGAAAGGGGAAGGGAGGGGCAGCTATGGACGTTGTTAGGGGGAGGGAGTGATGTGTGAGAAGTGTGTGTTTTGTAATATGAAGTGTGCGTGTGTGAGAATGGGTGAAGCACACTACTACTACGTCAACAGTGTTGCTATGTTGTATGTGAGTTTGATGGTGAAAAAGGGGTAGGGAAGGGTGTTGTGTGATGGTGTATGTGTTGGTGAAATAGGGAGGGGGGTGTGTAGTGCGTGAAATTGTGTAAAGTGTTGTGTGCGCGTGAAAAAAAAAGGCGAAGGGGGGAGAGGAAGAGTAACAGCTAGGGGGATGTTACTGTGAGTTTGGTTGTGTAGGTGGGTTTATGAGGAAGTGTGGGTGTATTATGTAATTATATTTGTGTGTAGAAGAGATTAAGGTGTGTTATGGGTATGAAATCATGTGGGTGAGAGGAGAATTTCGTGAGTGTGGGGAGCGGAGTGCTCGACAGTGGGAGGAAGAAGAAGATGTTGGTGTGTTTAGGTGGGTTACTATGTGTGTTTAATTCAAGTGACAATGAATTATGACTGTAATTGTCGGTAAAGGTAGCTGGACTTTATACTGTCCAATCTTTGAATTTTTAAAAAATAGATCGAGACAGATTTGGATGAAGTACGAAAAAAAGATTCTAGTTATTTTTATGAAATCTACGATATGAAAAAAATTCAGATTTTTCCAAGGTGGGAAAGAGAAATAATTGACGAGGTCATTATGAAATTTCACGGTGAATTTAAAAATAGCAAACTAACATAGTTTTGCATAGAAATTTTATGAGGACCTTAACATATTGAGACACTTCAATGTCTGAAGTTTCGGGACATTTCAAAGTCAAAAACTATTTTTAGCAGAATCAACTTTTGAGCATTCTGTTAATTGTCGGTTAGAGATTTTCGAGCAAAAAATTCTCGAAGGGCTTTTTAGTACAAAAAAATGAATAGAGATGCTTAAAAAAATTGTTTAATGTGGTTTCAAGTTTTTGTTGGGGCGATGGCCACTATGGGGGCATTTTGATAATTTTACATAAGCTAGGTGTGTTTTAGTAATTTTTTCTATAAAATTTTTTCAAAGGATGTTTTGGTCTGGGAATGGACGTAGGACATTTGAAAAGTTGTTTTGAAGCGGTTTTGGGGTATTTGGATGGTAATGGCCATCCGAGAGTGTTTTGGTAATTTACCATGTCGACACTAATGTTTTTGGGAACACATGCAATTAAGCGTTCTGAGTGACTGGAAGCGAGGAATGGGGTTAGTACGCCTAAATGATAGAGTATTAATACTAATGCATCAATAAAGCTAGGTTAAAGGTCTGCCTGTTGGGTCGGAATAATTGGCCGTTGTAAGACGTTATAAACAACTAATAGAGAAGGACTAGAATAAATTGTGTATTTATGTTTTAATAGGTCTCACGAGCAAGGTCTTATTTGGTTAGGTGACCCTGCTTGTTCTGATCTGAGGCTACTAGTGACATCGGCTAAAAGCTAGTCAAGTAAGGATAATACGATTCCTTGTATGCTATGATTTGCTTCGTTTAGCACACATGTGTTTGATAGTGTTGTTGTATTGAGATTGTTGCGTGGTTGATATGTGATGTCGGTGTTTGTTGTGCCAATGTCCTTCTTAGTTAAGAACATTGTTGATGGACTTCTGGTTAATTTTCTCCCTAGTCCACCATGTTGATGAAGTTGGGGTGAGCCTTAGTTGTGGTGTTAAACACTGGTTGCCTTTGTGACCGAAAATTCTTGCGTGAGTTATTGTTGACTGAGGACCTAAGGTGAAATCATTTCCCTTAGTTCGTCCAGTTGGTGTAACTTGTAGCTTCGTGGTAGCGTGGTTGGGGATGAATACTTTATATGAGCTCCCTTCTTGTGATAGTGGCTCTTTTATTTACCTGAGGCTGAGACTAAGATAAACATCATGTAGTGTGGGACATTATGTGAAAGGAAGGCCTGTGAAATATGCACACCAGCAAAAAGGATGTATGGCGCACGAGTCAAGTCTATTGTGTTCAGTTGGGTCTGAGTCTGCATTTCACTTGACTATATTTTGATATAAACAATTTTAATGGCTTGTATTTGATTAATGTTTAATTGGTTGTTATCGATTTAATGTTCACTTGCATAGTCTGTTAGTCGGTCAGTCTTGTCCATAAATGTGGAATAATATTGTTTTGTTGGGCCTTAAAGCCGCTCTGTCTGACAAAAAAAAAATCATTTGGCCATTGGGTTGATGTTGCACTATTTATTTAGATTCTTTTATATCATTCTCCTGAGGTTGTCGCATCGTTTGTGCACGTTTATCCTCGTGTTATCTTTACTGGACGATTTGCGGTCATTCCTGATCTGTGATGTTTCAAGTGTTAAGGTCAAACTAGATGAGACCTTTAGGAAGGGGAAGGAGAAGTTGGCTTGATTTATAAAAGGAGACGTAAGGATGAGACCTCTGTGTTTATGCTGAATGTTGTAGTGAAATTTTTTGTAAGGGTGCCATTTTTGAAGCTTTATGTATATAAAGTTATGTCTCTAGAGTTGCTTGTAATCCATCAAGATTATATTGTGTTTATGATTGATAACTCAGCTCCAGTGACGTCACTTGGGCTGAGGACTCTCGTAAGTTGGTATCAGAGCTTAGGCGTATGATTTTGCAGACTATAGGTAGAATGTTAGGTACTTAGGGGGAAGGAAAGTATGGAATTGATGTATTATTATACTGAATGTTTGATGTGGCTTTGTGCGTTCATTGGAGAATTATGGCTGGGTGGTTAGAGGACAACGTATTGAATGGGTTAGAGTAGGAACCCTCATTCAAGGAGGACCCCGAGGAAGACCGTGAGGAGGACCCTAGTGATGTAGAGGAGGATCCCTGGCCCATCGACGGTAGCCAAAGAAGATGGACCTACAAGGGTCAGAAGAGGAAGACGAATTCGGACCCGAAATTTTGGTAGAGTTTGTAGGACCATTGTGGGGTCGCGTCAGGAACATAGAGTTGAAGGTTTTCGGAACTAGAGGTATATTGAGATAGTGAGGGAGAGAGACCAACTAGTGTATCAGTTGGAAGAGTTGAAGTCAAAGGAGGGCCAACAGGTGGAAAGGGTAGAAAGGCCCAAGTAGGAGGATATGTAGCGGATGCAAGGAAAGGTTAAACAAGTATTGACGTAGGAGAGAAGGTTATCCAGAGAATGCAGGGTGGAATGCAGGAAATCATCTTGGAAAGGCGATGTTGAGGGATAGTAGGGAGATGCTCCTGGATGATAACTACTGGTATAGAGTGTTTTGTCGAGAGCAAAATAGGCTTTATCTGAGAAAAAAAGGGGTGAGGAATCTTAATGTATATATGTGTAAAGTTGGATGCTATTTGTAAATGTTGTTTGTATTAATATTATGAAGTTGGGTAAATTAAACGTTGAATTTAAAATATAAATTATGTTAATGACAGAATGGCTCGTCAGTTGCGAAACTGGGTAATACCTTCGGTGGAAAGACCTCCTAATCTAGGAGAACCTCATACGGAAACGTCTTCAGCAAGTGCTGAGGGCGCGAGAGTTTGGGTCATGTAGAGGGTAGAGCTGTGAAAAACAATAGAGAGGATTTAAGGAGGGAATAAGTGGGACTGTTGCGAGAAATCGTGGGAACTCTTGCAGCACAATCGGCAGTAATGGTTGCACCTGTCCCGGTGGAGTGGAAAAAGGAGTGCAAATTTTGAGATTTTCAGCAAGTCAGCCCTAGTGGGTTTCATGGAGGCAATGACCCGATCCGAGCAGTAGCTTAGAAATGGAGAGGGCCTTCTTGATAACGAGGTGTGGGAGTGTAATATCCTTGTTGTTGTTAAAAAAAATAATAAAATTAATTATTAAAAAAAACCTTGGTCTGATTTCATGGCTACCAAAGGCCACAAACAAGAAGAAATGACACCTCATTTTTCCAAGAGGTAGAGTGTGTGCATGTGGAGTAAAGTGGAGGATAAGGTGGCATGCAAGAGCTTATCCTGGACAGCTAATTGAAGAAGAATTACAAAAAATACAGAGGGAATCTCAGGATGCTTTCAACTGAGAAGTTGTAAAGAAATGGGAGAAGAAGAAAACACAAGAAATAGAGTTTTATTTGCTAAAAAAATGAAGAAGTTATTGACCACCAAATTCATGTAAAAGTCAGCCTGCAGTATGCGAAGTAGCTGATTCAGGGGGAATTTGAGGAAAATTCAGGAAGGATTTTGTGAAAGGCCGAACATAGAAGTTATATAAGGGAGAGAAAGAAAGAAATTGCAACAAACAAAAGGCATTTTCATGGAGAATCGAAGAAATTACGGGTCTTCCAATTGAGGTAAAAACCAACTTCGTATGTGTGTGTTCTTGGTGTTTGGATATGTGTTCTTGATGGAAATTAGGACTAAAATGATTATATTGTGAAATGATTCCATATTAAATGAAGTAATGGAGTCAGATAGGTGGAAACAAAGTAAAATTAAATTGGTTTAAAGGGGATTTAAAGTGGAATTAAATGGCTAATGATATATGTTAGCATAATATGCATGTATAAGTGAAGAACGGGGATACTTCTGGGTATGCAAACCTGAAGAATGCAGCTTGAAGCATAGGAAGTGATGAAAATGTGTAAATTTGATCCATAAGTGATGAATAGTGACTGTAATTGTCGCTAAAAGTCTTATTCTCTAATTCATTTTAAACATTATTTTTGAAACATGCTTTTAAGCCAGAATTTGGCCAAACACAAAAGAAAAACTCTTATTCTTTTTGAAATATCTACATGCTGTAAAATTTTGGGATTTTTCTGAATTTTTTAATGATGTTAAATATATTTATCCTTAAAATAGGGTTTTAAATTTTTAAAAATACTAACTGAATGTATTTCAATCTGCGCATTTTAAAGAAACTTTATGCAGCTGAGACACTTCAGTGTTTAAAATTTATGACATTTTGAGGCTGATTGGTATTTTCAAAGGTTGGGGGGGAGACTTGACTAAACATCAGGTCATATAGCATGGAAAACAGACTGGTTGGTCAGTGAGGCTAGGGTTTTGTTTCTAAAATTTTTTGGAGAAGATAGGTTCTGATTAATCGTCCAGTCATCCAGGGGGACGAATTGGCCAATATGTCAGTGGGGTTAGGGTTTATTTCCTGGTAGAATTTTAGAAAAGAGGGGTGCTGATTAACTGTCTTGTCATTCGGGTGGATAAACTGGCCGGTTGGTCAATGGGTCGGATTAGGTTATAAACATACCAGTTTTAAATTTTTTCAAGCAATGCTCCTATTAATTGACCGTTCGGTTAGGAGACTGATAAATTGTCCAGTTAGTCAAGGTCTCCCCTCTTTTGTGAGATTACTAGTTAGCTTACAGAATGTTGGCTGATTTCAGTGCCAACATCAATAAGCCAATACAGTTATTCTCCTATGAAAGGGCAGAACATTGAATGGTCCAGGTGTGTGATTTGTCTCTCAAAGTCGAGGTAAGGTCACTCCATCGACTCAATTGTACCACATACCTATCACCCATAACTCAGGTAGTTACTAATGGACGACCGCTAGTACGTATGAAAGTCATTTAATATACCAAGAAGCTAGGAGGTCCCTATAGTACAATGTTGTGGGGCTAAGGGTACAGTCGAAAGATCGCCATGTAACCAGGAGGTTTAAGGGCTTCAAGCATTGCTCTAAAGTGGATGGACTAGGGTAAGACGTGCGCGTGTGTGAGGTATAGAAATAAACGCACAAATATCACATTATACATGTTACACAACACAAAGAAAATACAAAAAAGCCAAAAAGCAATAGAAAACTTTTAAGCCTAGTACTCTTAATTTTAGTCCCCAGCAGAGTTGCCACTGTGGTGAACTGCCTTGAAAAATCCAGAAGGATTTTATGGTGTCTCCATCTTATTTAATTTAAGCAAGGGAAAATAAGGAAAAAAACCAAGAAATGACTCTAAAGATGTCCAACCTATCAAAAAAAAGGAAATGGGTTAGGAGACTAAATTATGCAGGGAAACTGTTAAGCACCCTACCCTCTCGGTCTCTACTCATTTCTATTGATTTGTGCCTTTGAACATATGACATCTAAAGACACATTGAACTCTTGGCTTAGAGTCAACATCAAGGGTCGAATTTCCTATGTATCCCTGAGCTAACCGGAATCAAAACTACCGTAATTGACTATGATCCTATGGGAGGTAATCTATATTTCAATCCTAGACTCAAACTGAGAAATGACAAAGATTCATTTTGATTGTTACAATGGAAATGCGATCACATGAAATGGGAGACAATTCTATGTTGATTATTAATACTAAAAAGCTACTAAAGTTACCTCGGGAAGTTGCTTGTCTGGATGACTTGGGAATCCTCTTTCGAAGGATCCACGATGCAAGAAATTACATGACTTATAAAGTGAACAGTGAAGGGGTAAATTCTCAAGAAAGATGATATACCACTTAACAAAGAAATGGTATAAAAGCTCTAGGAAGAATAACCTTAGTTCAGACCAAGCCCCTGAAAATGAAGGCCAAGGGTCTATTTATAAAGACCTGGAGCGCCAGAACTTATATGATTAACTACGTCAATTTGCACGTTAGAGATAAGTCAGAATATTTGATACAAGTCGTCGAGTGACAAAAGCCAACTAACCGTCCAGTTTCTCGAAGACCCGCCGATTCAAAATATAATTTGAAATGATTTTTTTTTCAAACTTTGGGGCATTATTTGACTCTAATTTTGGTAATTTTCTTTGATTTTACATAGGGATGTACTATATTCTTGATTTATCATCTTTAACCATGTAAATCATTGATTTAATCTTTGCATCAAGGATAATTCATAGAATAATTCCCTGAATTTTTCTGACAAAAATAAAAATAAAATAAAATAAACATCTAGACACCTAGACTGGATGGACAAATTCAGATTGAACAGAGCCCAATTACTAATTGGACTTGACTGATCGACTCGACATTTTGACATAACTAGTTAATTAAGTTAACTAATTGGACTTTACTGATGGGCTCAACATTTGGACTTGACTGGACCAAATTAGTTCATTAAGTTATATAACTAGGCATAAGCTTAATAATAAACTATAATTAATAATAAAACCCAGTTTTTGTTCAACAAATAATAACTTAAAAAATGAGGTGTCTACATCTTTCCTTGTTAGGACTTTTTGTTGACTATGTGATGTCGAACTCTGAAAGTAGTAGAAGCCCCCCATTTTATGGTTGGATACGGTAGACTTCTTGAACAAATATTTCATGTGATCCATCTTGGCCAACAATCTGATACCGTCAGCCAAAACATAATGTCATCATCTCTTTGTTATCTAGACTAATGATACCCATGCCTTCTCCAAGGCTGAGTAATTTATCTCTCCCTGGGCCAACTTCTTACTGATATAGTAAATGGCTCTCTTGACTAGTTAATGCTCCATATATTGGGCCAACATTGCTTTCGCTGTAGTTTTGGTTATGGTTTGGTATAACAATAGGGGACTACTGGATATTGGAGGGCTCTAGACTGGAGGGTTGTTTAGGTATTGCTTACTTTTGTCAAAAGCTTCTTGGCACAAAGGATTCCACTATTTTCATTCTCACTCCTGCGTGGGGACATCTGATTATGGCCTTAATCTTAGATGGGTCAAATCTCTATACCTCGCTTGCTGACCAAAAACCCTATTAGCTTTCTGACTATAACCCCAAACACACTTTTATTAGTTGAGTCTCACATTATACTGACTTAATCTCTCAAATTACTTCCTCAAAACTGTATAGTGATCTTCATGCTTCTTAGATTTGATGATTATATCATCCACATATACTTCTACCTTCTTATGAATCATATCATGGAAGAGGGTAGTAGCGGCTCGCTAATATGTAGCCTTGCCATTCTTCAACCCAAAGAGTATTAGTGTGTACAAGAATTAGCCCTATATAGTGGTGAAGGTTGTTTTCTCCTAATCCTCGGGAGCTATATTTATCTTATTGAACCCCATGAAGGAAACCAACTCGTGCTCCACGGTGTTGTCTATGATCATGTCTGTACTGGGCAAGGAAAATCATCTTTTGGGCTAGTTAAGGTCTCTGCAGTTGACACACATTCAAGCCTGGTCAATCGGTTTAGGGATAGGTACAATGTTGGCCAACCATGTTGGGTATTCGATCACTCTAATGAACTTATGTGGCAGAGCTTCATAACCTTCTCATTGAGCTTAAGAGACCACTCCAGTCTCAAGCCATGGAGCTTCTATTTGACTGGTTTGGCTTCAGGCAGGCTAGGTAAGTGGTGTTCCACAGTCGACCGGTTAATACCAGACATGTCACTATATGACCAAGCAAAGACATCTATGAATTCTCTTAAGAGTACAAAGACTTCTTCTCTTTCGCTCTCATCTAAGCTAGCCTCTACTTTGATTTGATTCAAATTTTTGGGCATACCCGTATTAACTTTAATAGCTTCCTCTGCCACTAGCTTGACTCACAATTAGACTCTCAATTTTCTATTTCTTTCAAGGATTTTTTTCTCTTCATGTTTAATTAGTTGTGACTCATCATTAACAGTACTGATTAATTCTTCATAACTTAGATCAGTAACCGTAGTGTAATCAAAATCTACCATCACATGATCCATTCAAAAGTCAGGGAGAACATAGTAGGTAAGCTAATTTAGATTACCTAAAGAGATATAAACATCTAGGTCTTCTGGCTCAAAAGCTTGTCGATCATCCAATTCTACATCTCGCCCTATGCTGGAGTGATTAAGCTTGTTAGAATTATATTACGGTCATCCACTTCACAAATAAGCACCAGGATATGCATATTTCTGAAGCATGCTGTCATTCCCTCCGACTCCATAAAGTCTATCCAATCACAGATATATTCTGTAATACCCCGAAAATTTTCTTTTCCTTATGCAAAATTTATATATTTTTGAATAAATAAGTTTGTGGTCTTTTGTGAAAACTAAAAAAATGAATTGGGATTATTTTTGAAATTTTTGATCAGATGAACAGTAACTTTTAGTCGAATTTAAAAGGTTTGAGTCAACTAAAAGTGTTTCGGTCGACTAAAAAGTATTTAAATTGTGTAAAAATAGTTTTTCTGGAGTTTTAGTCGAATTTAAAGGTTTTAGTCGACTAAAAGTTTCAGTCGATGAACAGTATTTTTGAACAGTAACTATGAACAGTGATTTTGAACAGTACTTTTAGTGGAATTTAAAGGTTTTCAGTCGACTAAAAGAGTGTTTTCAGTCGACTAAAAGTTACTGTTCATCTGATCAAAAATTTCAAATATAATTCCAATTCATTTTCTTAGTTTTCACAAAAGACCACAAACTTATTTATTCAAAAATATACAAATTTTGCATAAGGAAAAGAAAATTTTCGGGGTATTACATTCTCCCCCCCCCCCCCTTAAAAGAATTTCGTCCGCGGAATTAAAAATGTACTTTAATTATCAAAAGTAACTTTTACTTTTCAATACGAGTCAAAACATTACTCATACTGTTAACTGAAATTCTGATTTCATGTAAGGCTTAGCCTACAAAATGTACTAAGCAAAATTGGATAATGAAATTCTTTGGAGACCTTTACCCCGATATGGGTGATTTGATAGAATTAATTCTTGTGTATATTGTTTCACCGCTGCGTTTAGTAATCATTTTGTAATGAGATTATTTTGGAGAACGGATTGTCATAGACTTTTGTCGTGGAGATATTTATCTTAAAGGATTTAGTTGCTCTGTCTATACCGTTATCTTTAGAACTGTAATGGTATATAATGAAGTTTGATGTTAGTCGCGGCCTCTCGTTTTGGGGGCGTGACATATTCTTTGCCAGGCTCAGCTGGCTTGGGAGTTCCTTTTCCTCAACCCAATCATGTCATAAAAGATTTCTCGTCCGTTGATTGGCTTCCTCGTCATTGTGTTATAGACCGCCTCCACAATTCTGTTGTAAGGTCATTCTTCTCCTTCCTTAACAAAATATCCTTTCTGGGTAGGGACCTTAAGCACGCCATTAAATTTCATGAGATCCTACATTCTCTTGGTCTTTTTTGGCCTGAGCCCTTTTCTTGATAGCTACTTCTTCCCTTTCTTAGTGGGCTTGTATCCAACCCAAACTGATATTTCTTATCTTCTGGAACCGCGAAGCTGGAGAGTCCTTGCAATTTTGACTCAAACCCTTTTTGGGGAGATATTAGAGTCTTCTTAGCATGGAAAGCACTATCATGTTACTAAAAACCTCCTCAAACAGCAAACATTGAACAAGGATGCCAATCATGAATCCACTAAGAAACAACGAGTCCTATTGGACCACATCAGTATCCTTGTCATTCACTACTTGTCCAATCTGGGGTAACTACAAATCACTCTTAGTCATGGAAATGGCTTTATTCAAACCAAACTTGACTTATGGTGGAATGTAGAAAGGATCAACTGAGTGTATCCACGGCCTTCCAAACCGAAGATTGAATGTAGCAGGTATGTCCAACACTTAAAACTCCACTTCAAAATTAGGAGTTCCAGTGGTCATAAGGAGTTTAACTCTGCCAATAACCTATCTGCAGGTAAGAATATTTTAGTGATTTGGCTTACTGAAAGATCATTTTGATGATTTAAGTGTAACATGGGTATTTTGGTAATTTGACCTAAGAAAGGTATTTTGGGTAAATTGACATACAATAAGGTTATTTGGGTGATTTTCCTTACGAAAAGGCCGTTTGGGTGATTTAAGTCTGAGAGGGGCATTTTGGTAATTTCACAACTAAGGGCATTTTGGTAATTTTATATACGCGGTGAGAGGATCATTTTAGGAGTATGTGTGAGTCCGTATTAAGTTTTAATATTGTACTGTAGGCTGTGTTCTGATGATTTAATTATTCCATTTAGTACCCTAAAGACTTTCCTATTAGGATAATCTAGCTGCGAATCCAGGTAAGGGATTTTATCTGAACCCTGGGTAAGGACTTTCGTCCGAACCCTTGTTTTGATAACTCGTACTCATAAGTACTCCTTTGATATATTTATGACTAATGTTGAGCTCTGAAATATGTATTGATATCAGCATGTGATTGCCCAGAAAACCCTAATGTTAAACTTGAATCGATTATTTAGAAATCTTTTTAAAACTCGCATGTATTGCATGCTGAACAAAACTGATCGCTGATTGTATCCATTCTTCCAAATTGTTGTGCCTACATTTGATAACCATCTGCCATCGTTTCGCTGTTTTGAAAATTCTGAATGATGACTTATTTTGTTATGTTATGGTTATTGAAATCCGATATGATTCTGGTGAATTGAGCTTATGTTAAAGCTTATTGATATTGTTGATTTTTCTGTGTTGACTTAAGTTTCCGTTCTATGGGATGGCGTAATAAGGCTGGTCTGAATCCTGCATGGAAAGCAGGCTAGTACCCAAGTGGAGTAGTAATTATTCTGGTACATCATGCATGTGAACATTCTGTTAGCTTGCCGGAATGGCATTGCAATCACCCCAGGATCAACGTTGATTTTTTTTTATTTTCTCTATTCTGTATAGTGCCGTGATTGCTACGAAAATGATAGGAAAGTATTCTCTGAAATAATTTGTGCTCATGTTGAATTCTTTTTGAGAAATCTTCAGTGTATTTTGGAAAGAACTGTCTTAGATGATCTGTGTACGTTTTGAAATCCTTTGAAAAACCATCGTTGTATTTTAGAATGATGGCTCTGAAGATGATCTTTTATTAATCGCTCTGGAACCCATCATGAGTATTATTGTTTATTTTGGTATCTATTTCTGATGAATTTTGAGCTTTTTGGAAATTATTGAGTTTTTGACTGTTTGAAGTATTTTGAAAATCTTCGTCAGTTGGATTCTTGGAATCGTTTTGTAATTCTTTTGTTCGTCCATGTACGACTGCACTAAGCTCTTAAAAGTTTACCCTTCATTTGATTCCCTTCTGCAGGTGATGATAAGCGATAGCAAGTTCTGGAATGGGTTAAAGTCTGTGTGAGGTTCAGGTAAGCCAGCCACTACAGTGATGTGAGATCCTGTGTGGGTCGGGACTATCACCGTATTTTATAAGGACTCGAGTTTGTAAAGAATCTAGGTTTTAATTGTTTAAGTTGAAGCAGTTTTGTAAGTTTCTATTTGATGAATTTGAGTTGGTATCAGATTGAATGTTTTGAAGTATGAGCTAATGAACAGATTTGATGTGATCTGGTACGTTAACGACCCGGGAGTTTGGGGGCGGCGAGCTCTGGATTTCTGGGGGCGTTAAAGTTGGTATCAGAGTAGTTTGGTCTTGTGGTATTAAGAGTTTAAGTATATGATTTGGCAGACCATAGGGTATAGGTAACATGATTCATTGAAACCGTATTCGGCCAATAAGAGTGGGGTAGGATAAGGGTAGAGATAATGTGTATGCCTTTAGAGTTAATAAGTCTATCTTTAACTTGTAATTGTACCATTATTTAGACACGTATAGTGTGGCATTGATAAATGTTAACTTCACCGATATGGTCTGTATTCGGAGCACTGACAATGAAGATAGTACGGAAGGCTGAGAGGTCCCCGATAGATGAGATTCCAAAAATTTGCATAAGATGAGTAGGGATTTTCTCGATATTAGAAAGGCTTGTCCAAACAATTCTTAGATTGGGAAATGTACTGTATGGAGGCTTTTATGATTATAAAGGGACACCTCGACCTAATAAAAAGGAACAACAAAACCCAAAACTGATAGTTATGTTCCCAAACACTATGAACCCGATTCCGACTTTGATGATCTGGAATCTAGTAACTGGCAGTAATGAGAACCAAATCCAGTTTAACCATAACCTCAGAATGACAGTTTCTTGGTGACCTTAACAGATGAAATGACTTGCTATAAGGAGTTATTGAACCCTATATAGACAGCGAATTGGATTAGCAAAATGGAGAAATTTTTGAGCAAGTGATCGTATAAATTTTGAGTAATTGTTAGGAAGTGACGAAAGATTGAATTTGTTAGATATGAACTGAGAGACGAGGTCGATAAGGGGTGGAAAGAGTATCGAGAAATTTGACTTATCAAAAATTGATTTATGTCATTTGAGAATCTTTTAGGGAGTTATTTTCTTACCAGTATTTTACGAGATCTCATGAACCGATGTTAAGGGAGTTTGTTAATGTGTGCAAACCAGATAAAGAGTCGATGACAAGTTTGAAATGAAATTCCTTGTTTCCCTAGATTTGCAGTAAGAACGCTGTTGAGAAAGGCAGGTAGCTGTAGAAAGTCTGAGTGAAGGCTTAGGCCTAAACTGAGAGACATGGTGATCCCAGCTCCATTGACAAGTTCTATGGAATGTCTTATTAGGAATGTGTTTTGGAAAAGTCTAAGTCTGACAATGGAGGAAGACCTGTGTAAACACAGGGCAGATAGAAGAGAGATAAGTAAGAATTTGGGCTAATTACACCTATGTCCCTGAGGTTTGGGGGTAATTACACGCGATGATACAAAGTTTCAAAAATGTAACATACGTGACCAAAAACGTGAAAAAAAGTAACACTTTTTTCCAACCGTCAGTATTCCGTCCAAAAAGTGTAATTTTCGTCATTACGTATTTTGAAAATGGCAATACTACCCCTGTACAGTATATCATGAATAATTTGATATCCTAATTTTCTCTCTCCACAATTTAAACCCTAAATCTGAAGTCACCGCTGGCAGCCCCCCTCCGCTACCCCACGCCGCCAGCAGCCCCCTTCCCCTGCCCCACGCCGCCAGCAGCCCCCCTCGCCCCACCATCCTGCAGAACCACCCCACCACGCCTGCAAGCCCCTTGGCAAACCCAAGCTGCCAAGATGCCTCTGGCATGCGCCTTGGCAAACCCACGCCGTCTATAGTCCCCCTCACCCCACCATCCGGTAGACTTGCCCCACCACACCGGCAAGCCCTTGGTGAGGGAGGGAGGAAGACTGGATGGGAAGGAGACAGATCTGGCCATTACAACGATGGCGATTGCACCGGTGGGCACGATGGTGCAAGCCCATCGCGGTGGTGATGGTGCTGCCTTGCTGGTGGTCACGGTGGCACGCATCTCGAAAGAGGAGGCCGGTGTCCCGATGTAGCTCGGTGATGCTTACAATCTCGGACGACGGGGGTACGGAGGTAGGTCGCGGCGGGGATAGTGGTGACTGGTATGACGACACGCAGATCGAGAGTGAGACCGCGATCTTGCAGCGCCAGTGCCTTGCCGGAGGGCCTGCTACTGCACTGACGGTTGTCGCCGGGGAAGGGGGTTGTGAGCATGACGAGGTGGGCGGGTGACAGGGAAGGGGGAGGTAGACGGCGTGGGGGCGGGGGTGGGGGCTAGGGGGTGTAGGGGGTGTGGGTGGTGGGTGTGGGGAGAGGAAGAGGCAGACGGCGTGGGGGTGGGGTGGGGTGAGGTGGGGACGGGGGTGGGGGTTCTAGGTGTGGGGAGAGGAAGAATAAACAGTAAATTAAGTGGGTAATTTATTTTAAAGTCAGGGGCAATCAAGTCTTTTTGTCAAAACCGTTAAGTATTTTTGTATTCCGTTTGTCAATGGACATAAGTGTTACATTTTGAAACTTTGTGTCCTCGCGTGTAATTACCCCCAAACCTCAGGGATATAGGTGTAATTAGCCCTAAGAATTTTTCCTGAGCGGAATTGTAGGAGCTAACAGTTGTCAGCAAAAAGGTTTTTTTTTTCACAGTCAGAACAACATGGTGCCCAAGGTAAAAGGTGGGGGTAGAATTAGGGATTCAGGCCCACCTCGGTTCATTGGTATTTAGATTTGGATAGAGTTATGAATTTTGATAGAGGCATGATATGGGATTTAGGGAGGGTAGGGTGTAGGCGCTCGATCCCCTCAGACTTGGACAGTCGCATGGTTATGGAATTTGACCTACATAGAGTGTTGGTCAGGTGGCAGGTCAGCTTTTTCGGCCACCCCATATGTCATGCGTGGGGGAAGCCATCGTGGTGAGTTATGCTATAAATTGACCAAATGATGTGTTAGGTGCAGCATTAAGTTCGAAACTGTTTGTTTATCAGAAATAATCAATTAATTTCTTTTATCATGCACCTATAGGTAGTGTAACATCAAGCAGTGTTCCTCGACAGGAAGAAGACAAGATCAGAAGGGGCTGAGGCCCAGAATATCAGTTAGAGTTTATTAATAACTACTCAGGATGTAATGACATCCGATGACGTGGTGCCAGGTAGACCACAGGTTACCCTATTAGATGCGTGTATACTACTTAAGTTTGTAGTGTCATATTTCTTTACATCTGTTACTTTGGCATAAAGATTGAGGATGAACATCCGTCCTTTAAGAACTGATATTGTGATATGTATAGGTGCATTTTCATTCTAAAGAGATTCGATTTAATCCATTTTCTCTTCGAAAAATTCCCTTCAAGACTACTCCGTTGGGAGAGTTTCGACTGTTTTGTGGTTCTCTGTGAATGTACATTTTATGTTTTGGATAGAGATCTTTGTATGGACCTCACTCCATTTGTTGTTCAAGATTTTGATGTCATACTAGGTATAAATTGGTTTATGCTAATCACGCATCCGTGTACAGTCAGGGAAAGCCCTAGTCTTATCTGGGAAGTTTATAAGGTACACACATAAGTTAAGTTAGTGATTTGATTTATGAGTAAGAATAGTTTTGAAAAGATGACTAGCGTTAAGACTGAAGGTTTGGTTTAAGGGTACAAGAGGGGATTTGGAATTTTGCTCTGTCATCTGATTCATTCTTTTGCATATTGAACTCAAGTGGGACTCAATTGAATGCCAGCTTACCCTAAGACGTCGGGGAAGATGTCATTCATGTTCAGTTGGCTTATCCCTTCTTCAGAATATTTACTTATTCATTTTCTTTCGAATCTATTTGGACTTGATGGGGTAGTATCTGACCCACTGGCCATGGGAAAGTCACGAATTCCGTTAAGGACCAATAATTCCTTCTGATTTTGTTCGTTCCGGGTCATGGAGTTGACTTTGCTTTACCAGACCTATATCATTGTTTCTGTGTCCGTCCTTTCTTCTGGAATGTCACATAATTTTTTATGAACCCCGAGAGCCAATATGCCTACTTTTTGTTAAAGATTTTTGTGTTTTGATTGCCTAATTACAATTATTATTATCATTATTTGATCTGAGTGTGTAATTATGTTAGTGTGTGTGTGTGTGTGTGTGTGTGTTTTGATAAGGCAATGAGTATTCTAGTGTTTTGGAGAGTGGAGGTAGTGAATCAGTGTGAGTTTATGAGTGGTGTGTGTGAAAATGTGTGTGGCAGTGAGGAAGATGAGGGGTGTGTGTGCATAAGGTGTTATAGTGTGTGTGTGTGTGGTGTGTGTGTGAATCTAAATAGTAAGTGTAATTGTCGCTAAAGATAAAAAATAATTTAGACAGCTTTTTACGAATTTTTATAAATACATAGTTCAAAATTAAACAAAGTCTAAAACTGTAACCCCAATATTTTTATGAGACCTACGCTCTTAATTTTTTTTGGAATTTTTGGCATCTGCGAAGGGCGCTAATTTTGGGTACCGATTAAGGAAATTTATCGAATTATTTAGCATAGCAAACCAAGCTATTTTGATATGAAAATTTTGAAAAAATATTTTTTTATTGATATGATTCATATTCTAAAATTTCGGGCCATTCTGAGGCCAATAGGTGTTTTTCGCAAAACTGGCCTTTTAGTGCTCGGTCTTGAACCGGTTCGGGATTTTCGGACGAAAATTTTCTAAAATACTTTTTAGGCCAGAAATGATATCATGATGCTTAAAATAGCATTTTGAGATTTTTTGGTGCCGGAGACCCCAGGTGCATTTTGGTAATTTGTCACCCCGAGGGGGGTATTTTGGTAATTTTACCCATAAAGGGTATTTTTTGAGTAAAGTTACATACAGTAAGAATATTTTAGTGATTTGGCTTACAGAAATATCATTTTGATGATTTAAGTGTAATGGGGGTATTTTGGTAATTTGACCTAAGAAAGGTATTTTTGCGTAAATTGACATACAATAAGGTTATCTTCCTACAGGAAGGCCGTTTGGGTGATTTAAGTCTGAAGGGGGCATTTTGATAATTTTGCACCTGAGGACATTTTGGTAATTTTATATACGCGATGAGGGGTTCATTCTAGGAGTACGTGTGAGTCCGTATTAAGTTATAATATTGTACTGTAGGCTGTGTTCTGATAATTTAATTATTCCATTTAGGGTAAAGCTATATACTTTTCCGTTAGGATAATCTAGCTACAGATCCAAGTAAGGGATTCTATCATAACCCTAGATAAGGACTTTCGTCCGAACCCTTGTTTTGATAACTCGTACTCATAAGTACTCCTTTGATATATTTATGACTAATGTCAAACTCTGAATTATGTAGTGATATCAGCATACGATTGCCCAGAAAACCCCAATATTAAACATGAATCAATTATTTGGAAATCTTGTGATGCTTGCATGCTAAGCAAATCTTATCATTGTTTGTATCTGTTCCTCCGAATTGTTGTGCCTAAATTCAATAACCATCCGCAATCTTTTGCTGTTTTGAAAATTCTGAATGAGGACTTATATTAGGATGTTATGTTTATGGAAATCCGATTTGATTCAGGTGAATTGAGCTTGTGTTAAAGCTCATTGATATTGTTGATTTTTCTGTGTTGACCTGGTTTCAGTACTGTGGGAGGGCGTAATAAGGTTGGTCTGAATCCTGAATGGAACACAGGCTAGTACCCAAGTGGACTAGTAATTATTCTGGTACATCTTGCATGTGTACACTGTTAGCTTGCCGGAATGGCATTGTAATTGCCCCAGGATCAACGTTGATTTTTTTATTTTCTTTGTTCTGTATAATGCCGAGTCTGCTATAGAGATAGGAAAGTATTCTCTGAAATAATTTGTTCTCGTGTTGAAATCTTTTTAAGAAATCTTCAGTATATTTTGGGAAGAACTGTCTCAGATGATCTATGTACGTTTTGAAATCCTTTGAAAAACCATTATTGTATTTTAGAATGATGGCTCTGAAGATGATCTTTTATTAATCGCTTTGGAACCCATCATGAGTATTATTGTTTATTTTGGTATCTATTTCGGATGAATTTTGATATTTTTGGAAATTATTGAGTTTTTGACCATTTGAAGTATTCTGGAAATCTTCGTCAGTTAGATTCTTGGAATCATTTTGTAATTCTTTTGTTGGTCCTTGTACGACCGTATTGAACTCTTAAAAGCTCACCCTTTCGTTTGATTCCCTTCTGCATGTGATGATAAGCTGTAGCAAGTTCGGGAATGGGCTAGAGTCTGTGAGGTTCCGGTAAGCCCGCCACTACAGTTATGTGAGACCCCTGCGTGGGTCGGGACTATCGTCGTGTTTTATAAGGACCTGTGTTTGTAAAGAATCTAGGTTTTAATAGTTTAAGTTGAAGCAATTTTGTAAGTTTGTAATTGACAAATTTAATTTGGTATCAGATTAAATGTTTTGAAGTATGAGTTAGTGAACATATTTGACAGGTTTGATGTGATCCGGTAGGTTAACGACCAGGGAGTTCGGGGTGGCAGAGCTCTGAATTTCTGGGGGCGTTGTAGTTGGTATCAGAACAGTTCGGTCTTGTGGTATTAAGAGTTTAAGTATATGATTCTGTAGACCACGATGTATAGGTAACAAGATTCATCGGAACCGCATCCGGTCAATAAGAGTGGGGTAGGATAAGGGTAGAGTTAACGTGTATGCCTTTCCAGTTAAGAAGTATGTCTTTAACTTGTAATTGTACCATTCTTTAGACACGTTTAGTGTGGCATTGATAAATGTTAACTCCACCGATATGGTCTGTATTTGGAGCACTGGCAATGAAGATAGTACGGTAGGCCGAGAGGTCCCTGATAGATGAGATTCCAATAAACTTGCATAAGATGAGTAGGGATTTTCCTGATATCAGAAAGGCTTGACCAAAAAATTCTGAGATTGGGAAATGTACTGTATGGAGGCTTTTATGACTGTAAAGTGATACCTCGACCTAATAGAAAGGAACAGCAAAACCCATAACTGATAGTTATGATCCCGAACACTATGAATCTGATTCCAACTTTGATGATATGGAATCTAGCAACTGGCAGTAAGGAGTACCAAATCCGGTTCAACCATAACCATAACCTCAAAATGAGAGTATCTTGGTGACCTTAACAGATGAAATGATAAGCTATAGGGAGTTATTGAACCCTATAGAGACAGCGAATTGGATTAGCAAAATGGAGAAAATTTTCAGCAAGTGATCGTATAAATTTTGAGCAACTGTGAGTCATGTGATGGAAAGATTGAATTTGTTGGATATGAACTGAGAGACGATGTCGATAAGGGATGGAAAGAGTATCGAAGAATCTGACTTATCAGAAATTAATTTATGTCATTTGGGAACCTTTTAGGAAGTTATTTTTTGATCGGTATTTTACGAAATCTCATGAACCGATGTTAAGGGAGTTTGTTAACTTGAGGCAACCAGATTAAGAGTCGATAGACAAGTTTGAGATGAAATTCCTGATTTCCCTATACTTGTAGTAAGAGTGCTATTGACGAAGGCTGGTAGTTGTTGGAAGTTTGAGTGAAGGCTTAGGCCTGAACTGAGAGACATGGTGATCCCAGGTTGATTGATGAGTTATGTGGAATGTCTTTATTGGATATGTGTTTTGGAATAGTCTAAGTCTGACAATGGAGGAAGACCTATGTAAACACAGAGCAGATAGAAGAGAGATAAGTAAGAATTTTTTCCGAATGGATTTGTAGGAGCTAACAGTTTTAGCAAAAAGGTTTCTTTTTTTTTTCACAGTCGGCACAACATGGTGCCTAAGGTTAAGGGTGGGGGTAGAATTAGAGATTTAGGCCGACCTCGATTTATTGGTATTGAGATCTGGATAGAGTTCTAAAATTCGATCGAGGCATGATATGGGATTTAGGGGAGTGCATGGTGTAGGTGCTCGATCCGCTCAGAGTACGAGACATGGACCGTCGCATGGTTCTGGAGTTTGAAACACTTTCAAAAATTCACAAACAACAGGGACGTCTTCAAGCCTGACTCCATTTACGTGATTGTCATGGATGTGAGCCAAATAACCTCTAGAACCCTTCCTAAGAAGACATTTGGCGTGCAAAGATGAAATCAAATTAGGTAGGGTACTGACTCTAGCCCCCAGAATCTTAAATTTGGGTTGATTCAGAATAAAAAAAATAGAACTTCTTTGTTGAAGCAGTCTATCTTGGCATGATTGTAAGACAACCAATCCTACCTAAAATCACATCCTTCATATCTAGCAAACTTAAGTCCACCGTCAATACCCTGCCATCAACAATGATGGAGCAAGAATTATATACTCTAGAGGCAACCACAGAGTTCCCAAAGGGGATATCAACATAGCGTTTGATTTCCAAGCTTCTAGGTCTGACAGTCAAGTACTTACAAAAAGATACCAAAACAAATGAGTGTGTGGCATCGGGATCTAGTAGCGTAAATGCCTTCCTATCACAGACTTTAAAAGTACATGTTACAACATCATTTGATGCTCCCGCCTCCCGATTCGTCATGGCAAAGAATCTTCAACGTCCCTCCTGTGCTCTTGGCTTATCATCTTCTTTCTTATTCCACTTATGATCACGAGGAGGCTTTGTGCTGTTTCTGGCTATGTGCCCCACTGCTCCGCAATTATAACACGCCCTCGTCTCCTTATTGTAGGGCAAGTTCCTACGATACTTTCCACTAGTATTGTGATTTCTAGTATTGCTTCGAGTCTGCTGCTTCTCGCGATCCACCTAATGACCATCTCTTGGCATCTAATGCCGGTTTCCTTCCATTTACAAAGTTCTCTTCATTACGGTCCCTTTTCTTACTCTTGTCTTCCCAGATGCACAATTGTGTATCATGAATGCATTCCAGACATTGCGCCCCATCCACACTGTGCATAGGTAGGGTTATCCAAAATAGACATCTGCCACCTAATCTCAAAGCGCAGTACCTCTCAAAACTTGCGTGCCCGATGACCCTTATCTTGAACAACATGAGAGGTAAATCTTGAAAGTCGTTCAAATTACTCTTCATACTTCGTGATCGTCTCATTTGGATGCTATGCGATCCTCATGAAATCACTCTCCGTAGCCTCCTTCACATTTGGAGGAAAGTACTTCATGAAGAAGCAGTCTTAAAATGCTCTCCATGTGAGATCTCCTTTCTCTTCCACCGTCATCATCCTTGAGGTCATCTTCCACTATTGATCTGCCTCGCCTTTAAACAGAATAATCGCTAACTTCATCTTCTGTTTATCTACGCACACTATAACCTCGAATACCTTGTCCAATTCATTAACCCAAGTTCTACAGCCACAGGATCCGCAGCCTTATCAAACTTCTTTGGCCGCAAACTCCTGGACTGTTTCAAAGTCGCAGCGTTAGCCGTAACCTGTGTAGCGTTGGGTTCTTCATCCCCTCTTCCACCTTGGCCTCCCCGGCCTCCTCTGCCACCACAAATTCCTCCTCGGTGAGTATCTTGATTACCACCATAAATATAAATAAGTCTAATGCTTACACACCAATCAAGTACTAATCCCAACAACTGCGGAAGCTTTAAACTAACATGTCTTAAACTAGTTCTAAGAGTCTACAGAATCTTATTCACGAACACTCCCCCACCTTTCTGGCAAATTACACTAACCCTCCCCCAACTTTGGATGCTTATTTAAAATGTATCTGAAACTTTTTAATATTTACGTAAAGGGGATCTCACACTTTCATTCGAAGGAAAGAGTTTCTTTCGACTGAATTCTTCAGTCGCGAAATAGTCTCCTTCGCACTCATTCTTTTCCATTTGACTGAAAGGGGTTCCATTCGACTGAATCCTTCATGTATTTTAGAGCATGTGTGAAATAGTCTCCTTCACACTCATTCTTTTCCATTTGACTGAAAGGGGTTCCATTCGACTGAATCCTTCATGTATTTTAGAGCCTGTGGGGTTCTCGATTAGGTTAATCGTACATAGGACCCGTTTCGATTTGGTTTGAGTTGAGAGTGCCGGAATAACTAACATTGAAGAAATTACTTTTAAGTTCATAGTTTATGAGATTAGATTTTATTCTGATAAACACATAAATTATGTATCTAATTTGTTTATGTGCATTTGGGTGTAGTTTAGTTTATGATTATATTTTCAACGAGTGTTTTTTATGTGTAGCAGCTTGTGTTGAGTAAAAAAAAAAGCTTGGGTGTTTCGGCAGTAGTGGAGAAGAGGTGTGAGCTTATTAGGTCTAATAGTGTGTGTGTGTGTGTGTGTGTGTGTGTGTGTGTGTGTGTGATTCATGAATAGTACTCATAAGCGTAGCTAAAGACTAAATCCAAGCTAGCAGCCCTGTTGTGATTTTTAAAATCGGTTTACAGATTGATCGAGGCAAAGTGCAAGGAAGAGACCCCTATTATTTTATGAGATCTACATTGTTAGAAAGTTTGGGAATTTTCCGTGGCTCCGAAGCTCGTTAAATAATTTATCAATACTGAAAAATTTTTGGCTTGATAAGGGTATCAAATTAGATTATTTTTATCCCAATTTTTAGGTAAATCTTATATACTGGAATGGTTCAGTATATAAAATTTTGTAATGTTTTGATGTTGATAGCTATTTTTACTAGAAACGGCCTCCAAACGCTTGGTCTGGTTAGCGATTATGAATATTTTAACAAAAATTCTTTAAAATGATTTTTTTAATCCAAAATAATTTCAAAATGGTTTAAAATAATATTTTAAACCATTTTAGAAAAATTTTAGAGCGAGGGTGACCGAGGAGTGAAGGGGAAGGGGTGCAGCAGCACTGCTTCTGTGGAGTGTTGGGTGTGCTCATGTTAATGTGTGAATATTAGTGTGTGTAGTGAGTTAGGGATGAGATAGCGTGAGTGGTGTGTAACGGGTGTTCAACTAGAGAAGCATGAAGTGCAAAGAGGAAGAAGAAGATGGGTTAATAGCAAATGGGATTATGCATGGGAGTGAGACACTGTGCTTGTA
Organism: Escallonia herrerae; assembly: GCA_033070095.1. Taxonomy (NCBI): domain Eukaryota; kingdom Viridiplantae; phylum Streptophyta; class Magnoliopsida; order Escalloniales; family Escalloniaceae; genus Escallonia; species Escallonia herrerae. The sequence goes on along the minus strand of JAVXUP010001362.1, from coordinate 171,807 downwards.
CAGTTATACCATGTGACACTTGGGCATCATATGATTGTAAAAAAAATGTTAAAACTTTATAGGAAGATTCTTGGACAATATTAGATTTACTATTAAATTTTTATATTTTTCTGATATCATTTGGTACTTTTAATATTTTAGTTATTTTAAAATTTGTTTGGAGCCCTTAAAATCCTTATTAAATATTGGCAAATTTTAATTGATGTTCTTATAGTATAAAGAAGATTGAGTTTCAGTTTCATAATTTTTGGAATTTATTTGGTACGATTATTCGTATCGCAATGGAGTTAGCTAAACGGATGATTTGAAATGGTTTTGAAGCTTTCGAATTTTGATTTCAATTTTTGTATTATCCTTACATGCTGCAAAGTTATTACAAAATTTATGAAACTTTTATTTGAGCTGAAATATTAATAGCTATTTTTGAGCTTTTTTATATTTAAAGAAATTATTTTAATTCAAAAATATTTAAAAATTTAGAAAGTTCATATTTTGACTTTTTATAATGTTTCAAGCTACAAAATTATTAACTATAATTTATTATAAATTTAGGATATTGTTCTGCATTTTGGAGCGTGTGGGGTTTTGCGGTTATGTTAGTCGTACATAGGACCCGATTTAATATGGCTTGAGTTGAGAGTGCCGAAATAACTAACATTGAAGAAATTAGCTTTGGGTTCATAGTTTATGAGGTTAGATTTTATTCTGATAAATAATTTGCCAATACAGGTTAAATCAAAGGATCTGAACGAGGTTTTATAGCAGCGAGCGCATAGCTTGAATCAAGGTAAGGGATTTCTATCTGAAACCCAATCCATCAATTTGTCCTCGTATACTTTTCAAAATTCCTATCAAATTTCTTTGAACTCTGTTATAATTGTTATGAGAATGCGTTATTTGCCTTTAATACCTTTTCTTGTGCCTTAAGCGTTAATTTAAAATCTTCATTGATGCTCGGTATTTATTACTCTTTGGGTATCAATTTATTCATTGTATTATCGATTATTGCATTCTGTATATTGACATGAGTTAGTGTTTTGAGGAGTTATAAGAATGGTCTGTATCGGGGGTGTTATAAGGATAGTCTGTTATTGTCAAGAGATGCTAGTACCTTAAAGGTCTACCTAGTGTTCATATGCATATGTAATCAAAGTGTTAGTGAGCATCGCCTTTGTGGCCTTGCTAAATGATTACCCTGCACAGTCTGCGTGGTTTTGCATCTACTCATGTTCGACATCATCTGTATCCTTTTCAGTGAAATTGAAATTATTTATGTCTATATTTGATTTAATGGATTGAGTTGAATCTCCTCTCTTATCGTTTCTAAAGTGAATCTGATAATCGTTTGTATTCCCTCTTCTGAATTTTTGAGCGACCTTTTTGAGCTCCCAAATTTTTTTAATGGTTCCCTTCAGCAGGTGATAACCAATAATTGATTGCATTGGGTATGGATTAGAGCCAAGTGAGGGGAAGAGAATTTCAGGTTTAGTCTTGGTCATTAGAACCCCAACGAGGGTCAGTATTGCTATTTAAATTTTTTGACTTAGACTTGATATTTAATTATGGAAGTATATTTAGAGTATTTTGTTATTCGATGTTTTAGTTGCTCTGACAGACTGATAGTACTCTATTGGTAGAGATTGAGGGTATTATTGCCTTAGTGTAATTGATCGAGCGAGTGCTAACGTTCCAAAAATTTTGGGAAAATTTTTTGACATGTCATAGTCGGTATCAAAGCTTAGGTATATGATTGTGTAGACTTATAACTAGGCTGATGAGAGTGTAATTAAGGTAGAACTCCAGGTCGGATTCCTTGGGGTGAAAGTCCTGTGGTAATGGCTTAGTACTTTATAGGCTTAATGTTAAGCTTGCTACCATTAAGTAGTTTGTTCGAAGAGTAAAGTTTGGTATGTTATCTGAAAAGCGTAATGGAAGCATGATAATTAGAAACATATTTAATTGGTTCTGTTTGGAATAGAGTATATATAGTTTAGTGAATGTTGTACTAGTTAAGTCATAACTAATTTGAGGTTGAGTAATGATATCCGTTTGGATCTTGGAATCCTATGTTATAATCTGAAATCTTATGGTATAGTAAAATGTTTAAAGTTGCTATGAATTTGCTGAAGCTGTTATGGATGTTCTCGGCTCGTATTTTGGAGGTTATGTGTAAGTTTCGATAATACCTTCGTTTGGAAGTTACGTAGTGAGAGCGCAGTGCTTCGATATTATAAGTATGTGAAATTTCAAGAACAAAAATTTTATAAGTGGGGGAGAATGTAACACCCCAAACGTTGATACTTCTTTTTTAGCCAATTATTTTATTTCTTTAGCAGCAATTTTTATAAGCAACATTTGGTATTGTTTACATGAGCGAAATAAAGGGCAACATTTAGCGACGAATTGAATATGAAATTTTTTATGTCGATTTAAGTAAATGATATTTTATCGGTAGTCTTTAGCGACAATTTTTTAAGCAGGCACAATGGGCAATTAATAAAAGTTAAAAAAATGTCAACTCTATAAATTGGAAAGGAAGGGAAACAAGGAAGATATCAGGGAGAAATTAAGCTACCAGTAAAGGGATTTTCGGATAGGAAATAGAAATAGCGAGAAATAGAGTTCATAGAGAGAGAGAGAGAGTGAGAGAGAGATGAGAGCAAAGAGAAGGTGGGTGTTTGCTTGTGAAAGGGAGAGAAGAAAGTACTGCCGACAAGATTCTGGTGAATCGATTTGATATCTGGTAAGGTTTTTCTTTTTAAGCATTACAATTACAGTCCTTTCTTTTGGTGTGTTTCTCATGAGTAGCCTGAAAATATGTGGGTATGGTGGTGTATTGGACTACTGAATACATGTGTATGTGTGTATTTGATATGTGGGTTCGTGATGGAGAAATTGGTGGCAGCCATGAGGATGGGTTTATGAGTGTTTTATGTGGCATTATTTATTGTGTGGTAATTTTTCCTGAGGGTGCATCGTCTTTGCACGTTAATCCTTGTGTCATCTTTACTGGGCAATTTGTACAGGTGGTAAGGTCAAACTTAGATGTCGAGGAAAGGGAAAGAAAAGTTGGCCTGATTTATAAAAGGAGACGTAAGACGGTGTCAATCGTATTTTGGGGATCTAGATGTTCTATTTTAAAACTTCTGCTGTGTTTGTGCAGATCGTTGTAGTGAATATTTTTGTAAGAATGCCTTTTTGAAGCTTTATGTATATAAAGTTATGCATCTAGAGTTGCTCTATAATCCAGAAGGGTGAAGTTGTGTTTAAGACTGAAAACTCAACTCCGGCGACATCACTTGGGCTGAGAGGTGAGGCAAGTAGTCAATGGAACATGAAAAGGAATGAGTTTGATGATTGTTTTGAGTAACCATGAGATTAATGTATTAAGATGCTTGTAGACATAGGAGATATGACCCTGAAACTTGATGTTGACGATTAGAATAAGTATTATCATATTTAAATGGCTAATGACGTGACTAATTTATTCAGTGGAAAGCGTGTGAATAAATTAGCATCTTTAGTTACTAGTTAGGCTCAGTTATTAGCGAAATGTCATCCAGGCAGCAGTGAGATGACTTCATTTGTGGTTTTTGTAAATACTTATACTTGGATCAGTGAGAAGATAGTATAAAGTTGTGGTGCTGATGAGAATGAAAGACACAACTCAAGGTTTAGATGCTGTAGAGTCCAAGTCATATTTGATGGAAAAGTTGCTTAGCACTTTGGTACACCTTAAAATTGAAGTTAATTGTGCAAAATGTATGACTAAGCATATTACAAGAGTAGTGCAATGGAAGCGTAATAGACTACAGATTGATTTCATTTGTTTCCTAACTATTGAACTTTGATTGAGTGATTGAGTTCAATATGTTTCAAATGCTAGCTAAGTCATAAGTATTTTGAGGATGAACTTCACTTCACGTGGGAGGAATGAAATGACTCATATTTGAGGCAAGAAGTTACTTTTAGTGATTAAAAAAAGGCATTAAATTTCGAGGACGAAATTTTTATGAGGGGAGAATGTAATACCCCAAATAATTCATTAATTATTACTTTAAAATTTGAGTGATTTTTGTACTTATAATAACATTTAGGATACTTCTGCATAAGAAATATATATTTAGGAGTCTTTTAAGTTATTTACCAAGTTTAGAGATATAAGGACTAGTCAGTTATTTTTTTGTCGATAAATTGAGTTTGGCCTTCAGGAAGAACGAGAAAACTAGGGTTTTCGAGAATTGCAATTTTCTACGCACAATTGTTAAGTCATTTTAAACTCACTTTGATTATAAGGATGAATTAAATCATATTAGGATTGTGCTTGTGAAGATTTTAATGTAAGAAGATTCATTAAACTATTTAGGTAATGAGATTTTCAGAAGCTTACGCAACTTGGTGAAGATTATTGCGTGAAATTGACGTAAGGGTTACATACAAAACATCAACTTTTGGTAAACTTGATATTGTTATAGGATCGAGATTGATAAAGGTCGTCAAATTATAATTTTTTTGTCCAATTAGTAGTGCCGATAATTTAAGAATGGGTTGTTTGTGTAAGGACTTTTTCTACTGGCTTTATCATATTTTCGAATTAGTGAATCCTTGATTGAACCATCATGTTCTTAAAAATCGTGCCATTACCTGTTTCGCCGTCACTTTTCTTCCCAGTTTTGGTGACCAGCCATTTTTTCCCTTCTTCTTGGTTGTGTGATTGTTCCTGATTCCCTTTTGCTCACTTATTCAAATTTGCACCAAAGTATAACCAAGCACTTTGGTGGTATGCAAAACTTTGCTAGGTGTTACATGTGTCAGTTCATAAGTGGTTCTTGTACTTTGGTTAATCTTTTGGCTCATATCATATCTCATTATTTTATAATTCAATGCTCAAGCAAACTCGGATTCAAGCAATTTCACTTTCATTGAGCTTGTATACTCGTCCTTTTCAATCGAGTCTAATATCGAGTACATATTTATATTGTTAAGCCATCCCTATTGAAATTCAAAGTTTTGATGTTTTGTGACTTCTGGCCTTTGAGATATTATGATGTCCATTTGATCTTCTTTAAATTGAACTAATATTTAGAACTTTTACGTGCTTAGGTTAACGTGATGCCATGACATGATATGACAATTGCTACCAGTATGCCACTTTGAACTTTAAAACCTTTGTGTGCTTAGGCTAATGTACTTTACAGCCATGCTTGACGTGAATATATCATATTTGATTATTAGTTCAATTATTTGAATCAGTTTCACTTGACTTTGACTATTATTTGACCATTGATGGGTTGGATTTCCCTAAGTGAGATTATTTGTCGTGCTAAAATTATCTAACGTCTTTGAACTTTCGTTTTCATATGTTTCTTTTGGACTCATATGTATGTTATTGGATACCTGCATTGTATTCCATTGGTGGGTATGTTTGTGTGTGTTTCTTGTTGGGCTTTGTGCTCACCCCCCACCCCCTTCTCCCGTTTCAGGTAATTAAGCTGAGACAACAGTAGAGGAGTTACCTATAAACATGAGCTCTGAGTTGTTCTTTAATTTTAAAATTTCTTTAGTGATTTGAAAATAAGAGATTTCTAATAGTTATGATAAGTGACTTTTTAGAACCCCGTAGTTTGGGAGATGACTATTGTTATTAGATTTTTGTTGCAATTACTAGACTTTGATGATGAATTCGAATGCTTTTGATTTGGGACATGATTAGAGCTCTGATTACCTCTTTTGAGGTAACGTTATTGTAAAATATTTTGAGTATATATTTCTCGTAAGCAAGAATATTTTTAAATAGTATGTGAATGTCCGCCTTCGGGTCGACGGCATGTCAAATTTGGTATCAGAGTGTAGGTTCTAAGATTCTTTAGAGTCCTAAGCCTAAGGTAACTTATGATTGACATTAGACTTTAAAAATGTTGATTAGCTTTTGATGGTTTATTAGATCACATGTAATTTCCCTTTAGAATTCAATGAGTTTAAGCTTCATCCAAGAGGTTGATTAAAGGATAGGGTTATGATCTTCTGGTGTCTTTGAGTAGCTCTCTCAAATAGTAGCTATAGACTGTAAAGGTTCCATTAGCGAGATATAAGTGAAGTGGTAACTAAGAGACTTAAACTTTGGCGAATTCGTGATTTGTATTGTGTAGAATCAGATTTTGGGTCCTTTCAAGGTTATACTTTCTTCTATGATGGAGTTAATTTGAACTGCTTTGGTTTGAGACATCAGAGTGCACAACTATAGTATAGTGGTTATCGTTTTCGGTCTTTGGTGTGATGACGTGTAAGTGCTTATAAAAATTGGTTATCACTTGTTGGCTAAGTCAAGTGGTATGATTCAAAGGTTGTTCGATGGTATTCGTTTCGGGTCTGACTAATAAAAATAGATAGTAAAATATTTTTCTTTCATTGTTCTCATGGTTTTCATTAGCGAACTTCATAAACATTGTGTCAATGCAAAGTCCAAAATTTTGGAAAAAAAATACTTTTAGCAACGGACTTTTAGTGACGGTAAAGTTCGTCGCTAAAAGTTTTTCTTCCTCAAAACCTAATCTCCTTTTCTAGCCCTCTCTTTTCTCTCTCTCTCTCTCTTTCCGCCGCGCCATCACTAGATCACGCCGCCGGCCACCTTCATCGCCATCCTCCTCCGCCCTCATCACCATTCTCGCGATCCTCTTCCACACCTCACCTCCATCACGCCCCACTGCCCCGTCGCCCATTGCCTGCAACCTCGGCGACCGGCCAGGGCATCGCCAACCAACAGCCCACCATAACCCTGGCCACCCACTACCCCATCGCCGCGCCCCCACTGCCCCCCACTTGTACGTATTAATGAAATGTTAGAATTTTTATTTTTGATGATAGAAATTATTTTTGTTACATGTTAAAATTATATGTTATAGTTGTCATAATTGTTATAGTTGTTATAACTGTTGTAGTTGTTACAGTTGTTAACCATTATAGTAGTCACATGTTAGAATTATAATTTTGCTATGTGTTATAATTATAATGTATGAATAATTGCATGTTGTAATTATATGTTATAGTTGTTATAGTATATAATTGTATTGATAATTAGAAAACATTAACCTTGTTACCCTAACCAACCTTAATTAATCATAATTAATCCTAATTAAACCCCAATTAAACCGTAATTTATCCTAATTAAACCTAACTAACTTAATTAAACCCTAATAAGCATAATTAGACCTAATTAACCCTAATCAACCCCTAATACATCCCTAATTAACCCTAGAGTGGCCTAATTAAATGTAATTACCCTAATTAAACTCTAATTAACCCCGTATGTTACGACATAACAAAGCCATCTTCCCAGTGTGATGTGTACTTGATTATTCCGTATCAATATGTTAACTTACTGGTGTACTCGGTTCATATAATGTTTCTATAATTAAGTATATGTTAACTTACTCGTATACTCTGTTCATATGGTATTTATACAATTTTAGTGTAATCGAAAGCATGTGATTGTAGTTTTGTGCTGTCTTTTGAATGTGCTAATTTCCTTGGACTTTTTTTTATACAAAGACAATTATGGATAGATTACGGACCATCTGTGGTTGCAGTGGACGCCAAGCTGCGTCCACCCCGATGGCTCCCACCTCATTACTCCCCGCTGATTACGAGGCACATAGTGCGAACATCCAGGAGGTGGGGCCCTAGCCTCCGCCCCAGCCATTGGCACCCCCCAACCCTAGGCCAAGTCTTCCCACCCGCACGCTATTTCCCCTTCTTCTATGGGTTCGACCTCAGGTATCTTTGATAATAGCATTTATCCTAATATTAGACTTATACTTAAATTATATTTGAACTATATTAATCTTGAAGTTTTGTAAGATCTCGTCGAGGCGGTGGCCCGACATGTGGGGTGCGAATTGATCCCCAACGTAATTAGAGAGTTACTCTCACCGAGGAAGTGCAGTAAGGAAAAAATCACATAATGCAGTACTTATTGATTTTAATTCCGATAGTTATTACGGTCCACTTATTTAATGCTATTAATGTATTTCTTTATCAGGATCCTAGAGTGTCCAGCAAAGACAAAGATTGGCGTCCTTGTGAAGGGCCGATTCTTTGAGCCACGACTTTAATGGAAGAATTGGGCAGGACGAGGGAGGCATTGTGGGAGGAGTTGTTGTGTCACGACGCAAACTCACAAGTGAGCCCATGAGTTAGGCCCGTGACCGGCCGTAGGCCCACTAAGCCTCCACCAGGGCTCTGCCAGGCTTACTACAACCTGCACTCAGAATTCATTCCAGCTTGCTAATTTTATAACAATACATTGGCTATCAAGAGCCTTACTTAGAAATGTCCTCAACTGACATAAATAACTTCAATTACATAATTAACTCCTTGGAGATCAATGATCTAAGCAATCCTCAAAAACATAAAATTTGTACTAGATTGTCATCTAAAGATTTACGATTGCTCTAAGAGGACTTATGTCCTAGCGACCATCTCCCTCTAGTCCGTCCTCGTTTTCCTCATGGATGTCGGTTTCATCTAAGTGATCACCTAAAAACATTTATAAAAGAGTGAACTGGGGGCCCAGTAAGTACGCATACCATATCTCTAAAATAGTGTTTAGGGTTTATAAAACATGCCATGGTTTCTTCGATTTAAAATTGGTATTTTTATATGAGATACTATACATATATATACTTATTGAAAGCAATTCATCTAAGATTCTCAGAATCGGAATATGACATCAAGAGGGCTTGTTAACAACTATCACCAATTCATCATAACTTAGATGTGATGCGGTCAGCATAAAATCCCCCCTGACTAGAGCCCACAATCCCTACTGAACTTGGGATAAATATTACTCGGTTCGAGTATAAGCCCCTTTGACTAGGGCCCAAATCTCTCCTTCGTTCGGGATACATATTAGTGTGGACGCATGGGCAAACCACAAGCAATAATATTGTGCATCAACATATCGTCTCGTCGACCAGGACTCGCAATCTAACTTTCTCCCGTGGATATGGGGCACAATAAATAGTCTAATTCAACATAGGTCAACTTTAAAACACTACTCATAGAAACATTCCATGGTATTTTCAATTCATTTTTCTTACCTAACCAATATGAGAGCAACAAAAGTATAACAAATACTTAAAACGTTGATTTGGTAAAATCACGTTTACGTATACATATATTGAAAAATAGGTTGTACGAAAAATTATGGTAGGAGTACTTACCTAAATAGCTAAGCGGTTCTGGTTCATGTTCCCAAGCTTGCCCTAATTCTTGTCTATCAGAATCTAAACAATAAACCATGCGGATGTTATTTATTGCCGGTCAATCATGCCTAACTGCTAAATTTTCCCCAAGTGCACAAAATTACCAAAATGCCTCTGTACTTGTGCCAGTTTACCAAAATACCCCCAATGCCTAACATACCACTACACCCCCAAAAAATAATTCAAAACATTCTTTAAAACGACTAGGTAAGTTTTTTGGACAAAAATGACATTTCTGGGAATTTTCCGTTCGTAACCCTAATTCAATCCTTAAATTGAGTGCAATGGATCTCATTTCAAAAGTATATAAAATAGCACTGGAATGCTTCAAAATTTCCTATGCTTAAGCATCTAAGTATGCTTAGATCATTGTAAAATTTCCAGCTAAAAATACCTTTGTTAATCAAATAATTCAAAAGCTTGTTTTCAAAATAAGATCATTTTAGGCCTTTTCCATATCTAGAAAAATCCAATAAAATTCTATATCGAAGATTTCACAAAAATAAAGGAATTTTCAGTTTTTTACTTTGCCAAAATATGCCTAAAAATGGCTTAAAGAGTTTTTGGCAATGGACTGATAAGTAATTCTAGAAACTGTAATTTTTAGCAAGTCCTAGTTTTGTACATTGACCATTTTGAGGCAGAAACATGACGAATCCTTGAAAACTTAAAATTACCAAGTTAAGTATATTTACTGAGGTTTTTAGAAATATAAAGGTCACAAAAATACAATGAGTAATGATTTCTCTATAGCAAATAGAAATGGCTGATAGAAACAGCACGTTTCTTTACAAATTAGTTTTGTTCAATAGTTATTTTGGAGCAGAAATACTATGAATGTCTGAAAACTCAAAACTACAAAGTTAAATAAGACTTTCTGAGGATTTTAGAAATATAAACTTCACAAAATAATCATGAGAAATGAATTTTCTATGACAAATCAAAGTGGCTGCCAGAAACCAAAAAATTCGGATGCCTACTGTGAATTGATTTTAAGGTCATTTTTCAAAATACAAACTTGAGATTATGAGAAAACATAAAACTAAAGAGTTGAAGGCAACTTAATGATTCATTTAGAAAGTGCAAAACCATGTCAATCGGATTTGAAATAAAGGAGATATGATGAAAACACTAACTCACTCTTATGCTGCTCTATAGCACCCGTCTTTTCAGACACACCCACATCAATGCACACACAAATGCTACCAATTTCACACCAGAAATTGTATATAACATCCAAATTCATGGCTAAACTAAGGAGGGAGTTTAGGGATTTTATTACCTTGAATTTTTCCTTGTCCCAGCTTGGTTTACCCCTCTCTTCTCTCTCATTTTTCACATGAAACAGGGGCTGGTAGATCTACTAGGACGACTGCCCTCTCTAGGTTCTCTATATATATATATATATATATATATATATATATATATATATATATATATACGGTTGCCCTAGGTTAGAAATTTCTAAGAGACCCCAACACTTAGCTAGTGTTTTTATCTCACCCATATTTCCTTAAAAGACCACCATATGATTTTATATTAAGTGTAAAGAAAATAAATTTTTTGACAACTAAAATTACCATCGATGAAATAAAATTTCGGGCATTACGTTCTCCCTACCTCATTATTTTGCAACTTAGGAGCATTATAAATTGTCACTAAAGGTCACAAATCAATATCGCTGGCAATAATTGTCGCTAAAGACCTTAAATTAATGTAAATTACTACAACTACCACTTAAGGAATAACTAAAATTCTAAGATTCACCGCAAACTGTATTCTATGTCCGGGTATTACATTATCTTCCCCTTATAAAAAATACATCCTTCAAATTTGGTGCTCCCTAGATTACTACTCTCTAACCAGGCCTGATCTCTGGTATTCACCTTCATAACACCTCGAGTGCTTATATCGTTAGATCTATTTAAACGGTCGGCAACAATTCATATCCAATTTCAAGTGACTTACAATGTAAATGCACTTAACAACTTAAACTACGGGGTTACTTTAATACACATACTCTCAATTATCAATATTCTTAAGTCTCAAGCTTATTCACATCGGAATATCCACATTTCTCCATTTATGCAATTAAATAGTCACTAAAGTGTGAAGTCTCACCAAGTGAACCATTTTTAGAGTGTCAAGTATATTTGTCAAAATCAATACCAAGACCAATTTGAGACCAGAATATTACATCCTTCCCCATTAAAATAAATTTGGCCTCGAATTTAATACTTACAACATCTAGACACGAGATCTCCTAACATAACTCATATATATGGCCACCAACACAATATCCGCCTAGTGCCTAACCTCCGCACCAAAATTTATCGCTGATGAATATTAAATGTCATAATTCTCGTTCAAATCTTAAGGCTAAGCTCGAACTTACTAGATCATCACTTACACTATAACACTTGTAGAACTTCAAGAGATCAAATAAATTTCCAAAAGTCCAGAAGTGTCTACACTCTAAACACGTAAACTATAGCCTTAGATTACCTTTATCTAGTTAGTATGCTACATGTATCCTCACAACCTTGGTGAGTTGTTTTTGGCTACTAGAAACACATTTCTCCAAACCATCCTAAGCTAGCTTCACCCAAACGAAGTAAGTCCTCCTAGTTGTATATATAACCTTCAAAACGTAAGTCATAAACACCAATCACAACCTAAACAAACTTGAAATATTACCCCATGCTACATAACTTGGATTATAACTTAGGGTTCTATAAACTAACTAGCCAGATCATTACTTAAACTCTAGTTTCCCAAGGGCATAATGCTCTGATTCTACCACGCCTGTTTCTTTCTTTGCCAGATATAGGTGCCCATATGGCCCTGGAGTGTGAATTCGTCAATGTCCTCAGATCAAACCCTTGAGGTTGCTCGGTCGATGACGTATTCTACGATAACAAGGAGTTTTCCTTTTCCCTAATAGTTTCGTAGAAGCTCCTTGGCTAGACCTCCTTCAGCTAAAACAAAGGAGAGGTCAGATTATAGGCGCAACATATCTCACATAAGATATTCAGCGAGTACATGGCTCCTAAACTTCCATTAGCAAAATGACTACAATAACACTAGCTCCAAATGCCAATATCATATTCTAGAGTCATACACTCTATGCCACCAAATGTCTTAATACTTCGAACACATTGTTACTAAAGACTTCCCAAGCTCAAGCTTACTATCTGCATTCCATCATCTACCGAAATCTCAAACTATATGTGTACGGCCAAACTAAATTTCAACTAGGGTCCATAAAGTTCGCGTATCGAAATCAGGAAATCACTTAGACTAAATATTTTTCCCATCCATTTTCACTAGTCTGACACCAAAACCAATACAGTGAATAACCCTTGAAGCAAATCACATTTGAGATAGCCAAATATGAGCAACCAATTTCTATAACCAATGTCTACTATTTTGTATTCGGCCCAAATCTCAACCTCATGCTAAAACATCAATTGAGTTGTCAATCATGACATAACTTTCCAAAGTTTAATCTCAATCACATATTATCTTAGGCTTAAGGGTCTACAGAATCTCATACTTAAGTTCTACGTACCACCAGACCGTACTACTTTAGCTAAGCAATCAACTACTTAACCTTTTACCATATTCAAAATAAGAACTTGCATCAACGAATCCCAAAAATCATTTAGTCAAATCCTTTTCCTTTCCTATCCTACCCCACTCTCATTAATATAGTTATAAGTCTACAAAATCATGATACCTAAGCTCTGATACAATTCTTGTCACGACCCAATCTCATGGGTGAGTCCATGAGTTAGGCCGTGACTGGCCGCAAGCCCACGAAGCCTCCACCAGGGCTCTACCAGGCCTACTACAACATGCACCCAAAATTCATTCCAGCTTGCTAATTCTATAACAATAAATTGGCTATCAAGAGCCTCACTTAGAGACTTCATCAACTGACATAAATAACATCAATTACATAATTGACTCCTTGGAGATCAATGCTCCAAGCAATCCTCAAAAACATCAAATTTGTACTACAATGTCATCTAAAGATTTATGAGTGCTTTAAGATGACTTATGTCCCTAACGACCATCTCCCGTGAGTTCGTCCTCGTTTCCCTCATTGATGTCTATTTCATCTAAGTGACCACTTGAAAATATTTATAAAAGAATGAGCTGGGGGCCCAGTAAGTACACATATCATAACCCTGAAATAGGTTTTGAAGTTTATAAAGCAAGCCATAGTTTCTTCAAATTAAAACAGAAAACATTTTTCACAGGAGGTACTATATATATATATATATATATATATATATATATATATATATATATATATATATATATATATACTTTATGAAAGCAATTCATCCAAGATTCTCAGAACCGGAGTATGACATCAAGAAGGCTCATCTACAACTATCACAGCTCATCATAACTTAGGTGTGCTGCGGTCAGTATAGAATCCCCCCTGACTAGGGCCCATAATCCCTACTCCACCTGAGATAAATATTATTTGATCAGAGTATTAGCCCCCTGACTAGGGCCACAATCCCTCCTTCATCCGCGATACATTTTAGTGTGGACGCATAGGCGAATCACGAGCAACCGTATTGTGCATCAATGTATCGTCCCATCGACTAGGACCCACAATACAATTTTTTCCCATGGATATGGGACACAACAACCAAGCCAACAAAACAGTCTAATTCAATAGAAGCCAACTTTAAAACACTACTCGTACAACACATTCCATAACATTTTTAATTCATTTTCTTATCAAACCAATTTCAGAGCAGCAGAAAAATACTTAAAATGTTGATTTGGTAAAATCACGTAGAAATATACATATATTGAAAATAGCTTATACGGAGGATTATGGCAGGAGTACTTACCTGGATAGCTAAGCAATTCTGGTCTTGTTCTCAAGCTTGCCCTAGCTCTTGTGTAATATCCCGAACCCTAAAAAAAAATACTTTTAACAACTTAAAATTTTTAGCGACGAACTATTACCTAGCATTAGTATATTATTTTGAGCGGATTATAGCGTCAAAATTTGGGGAACACTATAATTACGATATTAACGACAATGGGTGAAGCGTGTGACGCAACAACTGTTGATAAACTTTTCTAATACGTAAAATATCGTAAGTAGTTTTGGGTCTTTTCTTGACAATAATAAAAAGCTAGGGGAATTTTGGTAACATTCCAACCTAGAGCTATATATATATACATATAACCTAATTATAGGTCAGCCATCAAGACTTCTTCTTCATCTGGTTAAATATACAAGAGAGAGAAGGTGAAAGACAGAGAGAAGAGGCTAGAGATTGCCGAAGTAGAGAGAGAAGAAAACGGTTTTGGCAGATTTTGGTAAGCTTCTTCACCTTGTTATGATATTTTAATGCGTCTAAATCATACTATAAGCCTGTATTGTGTGTGCGTTGTGAGATCTGCCGCTTGAACATAGGAGTGTGCGTGAAGGGAAGCCTTATGGCTATGTGTGGCGTGACTGGAAAAGCAGCCAACAAAGCCATGTTGACTGCCGTGATGGGTAACTGTCCCAAATGCATGAAACTGTGAGAGTGCATGGGCGGGGGAAAGGCTGCCAAGAGCAGCTATAGGCACTGTGTGTGTGCGTGTTTACTAGGTGCGTGCGTTAGTGTGTATTTGCGTAGGTACGTTCATGAGACGAAGGGTGGGTAACCGCAAGTCACAGCCATGGTGGTTGTGACTATACACCTTGTGGGTACGGGTGAAAGATGCAGATTTTGAGAGGAAGAAACTTAAAAGAAGTGGGTGTCATAGGAGTCTTAGAAAAATGAGATGGTAGAAAGATTAGAAACCCACTGCCATAAGGCAGTGGGTGTGGGTGGTGTTTGTGAGTATATGTTGTGGGTTTTAGAGTTTAGTGTGTAGTGTGTGGGCAGCATATGTGAGTGGGTGGGTGTGCCCATGAATAAATTGAGCAAGAGAATGAGGCTACTGCCGTAAGGCAGTAGCTATGGAAAGGCCTGCTGGAGAGTGAGGCAAGAGATGTGCATTGTGTGTTGTAGCAGAATTAGTATATACATATGAGTTATGTGTGTTGCGTGCGATGTGTGCGTGAGCGTGTAGCGCTGCTGGTACAACAACAGTGGTGTTGTAATATGGATGTTTAAAAGAAAGAGAAAGGGAAACCATGTGTTGTCTACATGGGCAAGAAAGATGAAGGCAAGGTAAGTATATAGATCAATGGGTCTATTAGTGTATATATATATGTGTGATCCGTATGCATGGGTTTTGTGGAAGTAAAGTGGAGGAAGAGAGTGTTACAGGCTGCTATATAGGTCAAGTATATGAAAATATGTTTAGTGTATGACTAGGTGAGTTGTGTGTGTGTGTGTTAGTGAGTTACCATTGTATATGTGAGTGGGGGCTGAAGGTGGCTGCGTGGGTGTGTATTGGTGTGGGGAGAATGGTCTGCGCAGAGAGGGAGAGAAGGAAAAGTTGGAAGTTCAAGATTTGAGCTTAAAAGTGTCGAAAAGGAAATATATTTAAAACAGTTCCTTTCTTAAATTTTTTATATATTTAGGAACTTATTTAGTAACTTATATTATTTTTGCAAAATCTACGCACAGTACAAAGTTTAGATTTTTCCGAGCTCGGGAAGCGTGCTAACTAATTTTATTCGTAAAAGAGATTTCGGTGAAATTTAGAATAGTAAATTAGATTATTAAATTCCGTAACTCCTCCAATAATCTTTTATAGCTAAGATAAGGTAGTTTCTAAAGATTTGAAAATTTTAAAGTCATTTGCTATTTTTAGCACCGTTAGCAACGTAACGCTCGATCGGCTATCCCGTAACGCACTACTATTACAAAGTTTACTAAACTATTTTTAAAGGCTGTTTTTTATCAGATTTAGGCAAAATATAAAATAAAAACTCCCCTTAATTTTGGGAAACCTTCGACATGAAATTTTCTCAGATTTTTCCCAGCATGAAAAATGTCTCGAATGATTTTTTTTTCCAAAACAGGGTTTTGAATTATTTAAAATAGTAAAAAAAATTAGTTTTAGCCTAGAATTTTACAGTGATGTAAAAGTACTGACATACTTCGGTGTCTAAAATTTCGTGGCATTCTGGCGCCGTTTGATGTATTTTTGAAAACAAGGTCATTAGCGCTCAAATTTAGGAGCAACTTAGGATTCCGAGTGAAAAATTCCCGGGACGACCGTTCTTCTCCGAAAAACCCATCAGTGGTTTAAAAAGACTCTTTTAAGTTATATCTAGGTGGATAATGGTACGTTGGGCATCGGGGGCGAATAGGTAATTCTACAAAAGTCGAGGGGCGGTTTGGTAAACTTCACTCACTCAAGAGAAATGTAATACCTAGGCGTGCTCGAGCGGTAATTAATGACATCCTTGTGGTTTGTTATTTAGGTTTCGGTAGTCAAGAGATAGGAGCGACTGTTGATCGAGCTCAAGAATCAATTACTGAGCAAGGTAAGTACTCCTGCCATATTCCTCTGTATACCCTATTTTTTTTTATGTATATGTATAAATGAATTGTTCCAATTAGAAGTTTTAAAGCCTTTTACATGCTACTACTTTTGCGTAAATTGTTTGATGAGAAAATACATAAAAAAATGCCATGAAATGTTTTCTATGAATAGTGTTTTAAAGTTGGCTTATGTTGAATGAGACGATATTTTTGGCTTGGTTGTTGCGCCCCATATCCACGGGGGAAAGTTGGATTGTTGGGTCCTGGTCAACGGGACGATACATTGACGGGCAGTACTGTTGCTCGTGGTGCGCCCTTGCGTCCACACTATATGTATCCCGGATGAAGGAGCGATTGTGGACCCTAGTCAGGGGGGCGCATACCCTGACCAAATAATGTTCATCTGAGGTGGAGTAGGGATTGTGGGCCCTAGTCAGGGGGGGACGTATGCTGACCGCAACATGCCTATGTTAAGATGAACTGTGATAGTTGTTGATGAGCCTACTTGATGTCATACTTCGTTTCTGAGAATCTTGGATGAATTGCTTTCAAAAGTATCTATATGCATAGTATCTCTTGTGAAATGTTTACCAGTTTCAAATCGAAGAAAACCTTGGCATGTTTTCATGAATCCCAAAACCTATTTTAGGGATATGGTTTGTGTACTTACTGGGCCCCTAGCTCACCCCTTTTTATAAATGTTTTCAGGCGATCAACTAGATGAACGTGAGTATTACGAGGGAAATGAGAATGAAGCCGCAGGAGATGCTCATTAGGAAGTTGTTTAAGCCCTTGAGAAATTGTAGAACTGCCAGTTATTTATTTGAATTGTTCGTAGCTTAATTTTATGAGGTTTCTTTTAAATAAATGCTATCGGTCTCAATGGAGGATTTCAGTAGAGATGATTTGGGAAAGAGTTGTAAGGGCATCTTTAGAAATTCATGTTATGGTGTTAGTTAATGTATGATTTTAGAATTTTGTACAAGTTTTAGCGAGTAAGGCCTGGCAGAGCCCTAAATTGGAGTCTATTGGGTCTGCGGCCGGTCAAGTGCCTAACTCGTGGGCCTGCCCGTGGGTTTGGGTCATGACATCTTGTCTATCCGAATCTAAATAATAAACTATGCAGATGTTATTTATTGCCACTCAATCATCATGCCCCCTGACTTATGCCAAATTACCAAAATACCCCCAATGCCTAACATATCACTACAACCCCAAAAATAACTCAAAACACTTTTTTAAATTACTTGGTGAGTTTTCTGGAAAAAAAAAAAGGAACTTTCTATGTTCAGAACCCTAATTCACTCCTTAATTTGAGCGTTATGGATCTCATTTCAAAAGTATATAATACGGCACCGGAATGCCGCGAAATTTCATATGCCCAAGTATCTCAGTATGCTTAGATCACTGTAAAATTTTTGGCTAAAAATAATTTAAAAGCCTATTTTCAAAATAAGTCATTTAAGGCCTTTCATATGCCTAGAAAAATCTCATTAAATTCTATATCAAAGATTTCACACAAATAAGGGGAGTTTTTGTTTTGCACTTTGCCCAAATATGCTTATAATGGCTTAAAAGGTTTTGGCAATGGACTGATAAGTAATTTTAGAAACAACAATTTTCAGCAAATCCTAGCTTTGTACATTGACCATTTTGAGGCAGAAACATAACGAATCTTAGAAAAATCAAAACTACAAAGATACTTTCTGAGGTTTTCAGAAATATAAGGGTCACAAAAGTCCAATGAGTAATGACTTCTCTGTAGCAAATCGAAGTGGCTGATAGAAAAAACACATATATGTGTAGACTAGTTTTGTTTAATGGTTATGTTGGAGCAGAAATACTATGAATCTCAGAAAACTCAAAACTAAAAAGTTGACGAAGACTTTTTAAGGTTTCTAGAAATATAAATTCCAAAAAAAAAAACTCATGAGAAATGAATTTTTTATGACAAATCAAAGTGGTTGTCAGTAATCAAAAAATTCTGGACTCCTACAGTGAATTGGCTTTAAGGTCATTTTTTGAACTGCAAACGTGGGATTATGAGAAAACTCAAAACTAAATAGTTGAAGGCAACTTAATGAAGTTTTCAATAAGTGTAAAATCATCTCAATCTAATTTAATATAAAGGAGATATAATGAAAACCCTAACCCACTCTTATGTTGTTATATAGCAGCCTTCTTCTCAAACATACCCACATCAATACACACATGAAACCTACCAATTTCGCACCAAAATATAACATCCAAATTCATGGCTAAACTAAGGAGGGAGTTTAAGGATTTTATAACCTTGAATTTCGCCTTGCCTTAGCTTGGTTTTTCCCTCCCTTCTCTTTCCTTTTTCACGTGAAACGGGGATTGGCAAATCTGCTAGGACGGCTGCCCTCGCAAGGTTTTCTTTATATATATGGTTGCCTAGGTTGGAAATTTATAAAAGACCCCCCACACTTAGCTAGTGTTCTCATCTCACCCATAATTCTTTAAAACACCACCATATGATTTTATATTAGGCGTAAGGAAAATAAAATTTTTAAATAACGAAAGTTTTTGTTGACGAAATAAAATTTACATTCTCCCCACCTCATTAATTTGCAACTTAGGAGAATTATAAATTTTCACTAAAGGTCACAATCAATATCATTGGCAATAATCATCGCTAAAGATCCCATTAATGTATATTACCACAACTGTCACTAAAGGAATTACTAAAATTCTAAGATTCACCGCAAACCATATTCTAGGTGGGGGGTATTACAGACTGGTATGGGTTTTTTTTTTGTCCGTTACTCCCTCCGTCCCTAAATATCGATCACTTTTACTTTGCACGCATATTAAGGATTTTGGTTATATAGTGTATTTTTTCATTTTACCCTTTAGAGAGAGGGGAGAAGAGAGTTGGCCATGACAGAGAAAATTGGTTGGTAGAGTGTTAAATGCAAATAGAGAAATAGAATAAAAAAATATAAAGTGGTGGGCCAAGAGAGAGAAAATAAGTTGGTAGAGAGTTCAAAGTGGAGAGAGAAATAGAAAAAAAAATATAAAAAGGGTAAATATGTAAACATACCTACAAAATCTTTCTTGATTTGGAAGTGATTGATTTTTATGGGACAACCCAAAAAGGAAAGATGATCAATTATTAAGGGACGGAGGGAGTATTATTTACTTGGTTAGTACCTAACATTTAAATTAGTCATACCGATTGTGTTATCAAATGCCTTGCAGGAGGGTTTCGACTTTGAGTCGAAACCCTCCTGGCAGGCATATTTTGCCTATATCGGCAAAAATTACCGGTGATGACTACATGATGCACAGGAGCAGGCGAGGAAGACATTGCCTGAGGGAGCCCCAATGTAGGGGTGGAAAGGGTATCCTTCTTATTGGATCTCACCATCTGTATGGGTCAGATGGTGGATCAGGCATCACTGATCCAGCATGGGAGACGAAGAGTAAGAGTGGGAGGGAGAACGTGTAGGATCGGGATCGGTGCCTCATGACGTCGTTCGAACTTAGAGCCGGATGAGGTTTGTATTCTGACGTACACTTAGACGCACGTGAGGAAGAAGGATAAGACGACGCACATCGGGCAGGGGACTTCATTTTGAGATATTTTCTGATAGACCGATGTAAGTTAAAAATTAATTAGTTTATGTTAAAATCCTGGCTATGTAGTCGATGTCTGTTGCCTTAATGTCTTCAGTGTCAGTCACTGTTTTATACACCTCATATGAACAAATCAGGGGACATGAGCACCAGTTTGACCAGCCACCAGTGTCCACAAGTACAAGTATGAGTACGAGGGGATTAAAGCGGTGGCTGGATACACCGGGGGTCATTAATAGGCAGAAAAGGGCGTACACAACCTACCCAGCAAGACTGCACGTACCATGATCGGAGCCTCCCCACCCCCTACTGCCCCTCCACAGATGTAGACACCACCTATTGAATGACTTTTACACCTGACCGATATATGTCGCATTGTGTAAGAGGTGTTAAGAATGATCAGCACACAAAGGAATTAGCAAGTCGCTGATATTGGACTTCCTGAATCGGATCCAGATGACTGTACCCCCGTGGATGAGGACGATCAGCATGATCTAGATCCCGATCTTTGTGAGCCCTGACCCCTTCCCCTCTTCCTTTCCCGTGCTTTCCTGGACTTGTGCTCCCCCCCTCCCCTATATGTATCCCCCTCCTGCTCTTTGTTATATCATGACCAGAATGAACAATATTATAAATTTTATGTTTAATTAGTATATATAGTTTTGATTGTTGAATAAATATACTTTGGTTTAGGGTTAAGGTTATATAATTGCTGATGGATCAGCAATCATTTAACCCTAATATGGATTTAGAGAATTGGGAGTGAATTTGAGTCACAGGTTTGAGTATTAGAAAAAGAAAAAAAATAAAGATTATACTTTTAGTGATGGATTTTATTGCATCGCTAAAAGTTGGGCACATTAAATCTTATAGCAACGCATTAGCGACGGGGCCTTTTAGCGACAGAATCCCGGTCACTAAATGTTTGTTAGTTTTTCCCACGGACTTTTAGCGACGGGGATTCGGTCAGTAAAAGTCTGTTGCTAAAACCTTTAGCAATGGTATACTTCATCGCTAAATTTTTTTTGAAATTATTAATTTTGAAAATAAAACTAAACTAAAATACGAAAAATATCTTTAGCGACGGAATTTTCGTCGCTAATAAATTTAATATCCCGTCACTAAAGTTAGTTTTTTTGGCGATGGATTTTCAAATTCTATCACCAAAATTTTAGTGATGGGCTTAAACGCAACAGACTTTTAGCGAACGGGGATTCGTCGCTAAAAGTATTTTACAACGGGATAGAGAATTTTAGCGACGGAATTTTTCGTCGCTAGAAGTCCAGTTTCTTGTAGTGATGCCACGAGAATTAATATTTCGCCGGTTCATCTTTTTAAATTTGGTAGGAGACAACTAAGATCGGATTGTAGAAACCCCATATTTTGTAGTCAATTTTACTTAATTAATTATTGGGCTTCATTATTAATTAGAATTTATTATTAAAGGTTAGACCTGATGATATCACCAAATTAATCTAATTTGGTCCAGCCCAATCTAGTTTTCGAGTCAAGTTGTCCGGTCTATAAGTGGCCTAAGTCCAATCCATGTCTAGATTGTGATTTGTCTATAAGATTAAGAAAGTACTATTGATTTATCCTTGGTACAAGAGATTAATTAATAGATGTATGTGAAGTATAAATATAATTGCCGAATTTGGTATATTCCCTCTAGAAAATAAGAGATAATTACCGAATTATGGTCAAATAAGGTCTCAAAATTCAAAAAAAACATTATAAAATTATGGGATGAATGGGCCAATATTTAACAAACCGATCGATTAGTTGACTTTTGTTAATCTGCAAAAATTTTATCAACTATTTTGTCTTATCATCAGATTTCAGATTGATATGGTCATTTTTATCATTTCTCGACCAGACCTCTACAAATAGGACCCTTGGCCTGCATTTTCAATGATCCAACTTTTCCTCCCTAGATCTCTTATACCATTTCTTCTAGAAGTGGTGTATAATCCCTTAAAAGAAACTAGCCTTTCATAATTTGCTCCAAAAGAGTCTTAAGTCTATTGCATTGTGGATCCTTTGCATAGCATTCCTGAGTCCTCTAGACAGGTAGGCTAGCGAGGTATATCTTATACAAATTATATAGTATAGTAGGATTACTCTATCTAGGTATATTCTAGTCTAGATTACTAGTCTAGAATTATTTTCCATTTTCCGCTATCACATTTCATTTCTTGTACAAAAAAATCAAAAAAGAAAAACCTTTCATTTCTTAGTTTGATCTGAGACTGAACTGTAGGTTGCCTCCTGTAGGACCAAAGTCGAATTATAATGATTTGATTCCGGTTTGTTCGACCGGATACGTAGGTCATTCGACCCTTGTTGTCGTCGGGTTCAAGCGAAGATTATAGATGTAGGGATAGTGATAGGGTTTATTTTATGCATGTGTATGTGTGTATGTGTTAAAAAGGCCAAAAACCAATAGAAATGAAGTAGACCAAAAGGGTATGGCGAGTGCCTAACACCTTCCTCTCATATAACTTAGTCTCCTAACCCAATTCTCTATTTTCAATAGATTAGTTATCCTTTGGACATTTTTAGAGTCATTTTCAGGTTTTCCTTATTTTCCATTGTTTAACTAAACAAGATGGTTACTCCGTCAAATCTCCTTCTGAGATTTTTTCGATGCGGTTTGCCACAATGGTGGCTTCGTTAAGGACCAAAACTTAAGAGGACTAGACTTGAAAATTTTCCATTTCTTTTTGGCCTTTATGTATTTTCTTTGTGTTATATAACACGTAAACTGTGATATAACTATGGTAATTGTGCTTCTATTTCTTTACCTCACATGAGAACGTCTGTCCTTAACCCACTCCACTCAAGGTCAATGGTTGAAACCCTTGAACTTTCTAGTTTGAGGCGAATTCAACTGTACCCTCATTTGGTAAGCATGCCTAAGCACCGAACAAGTGACCCGCATCAAGAAAAGACACATAATTAAGATCAAGTATGAATAGATAATAGTGAAAACAATTATTTCGAGTCTAGAGATTACTGTTTGGAGCCAACTCCATGTGCCTAAACATCTCGGAGTCCTTCCCCGGCCGGTGGATTGGCTAATGCTCCTCAGTCTTCCCCCCTCAAGAAGACTAGCACCGTCCATGGAAGAAACTGTAACACCATAAACCTTGAAATTGCCTAGCCGAATAATTTATTACTAAGCGACGACTATTATACTCAATATTTAGCATTGATTGCCATGACTGAAATTTTATCGGTAACGTCTAATGACAAAATTTTGGAAACCATAAGTTAAATTTAATGATGGCAATTATAAGAAATATTCATTGAAGTACTTAGTGCCAATTAACGTAAACGATAATTTTGAAATTTTTAGCGACAATGTTTTTAGTTAGCACCGATATTTTTAGCTAGCATTAATTTATATAGCAACTTTTAGCAACGATTAGAGAAGCGGGGAAGCGTAAAAACCCGTTAAAATTTTTCTAGCACATATACTTATCATAAAAAATTATCTCGGGCCTTTTGCAATTAAAAAAAGCTTCGGGTAAATTTAAAATAATTAACGGGAGTTTAAGGGGTTTTTTTATAATTTGCCAGTCTAGGGTTATACACACACACACACACACATATCTGTTGTGAAGGCAGCCGTACAAGCTACCTTTTATTCTTCAGATTTTAGGTAGGGATAGAGATATATAGAGAGAGAGAGAGAAGGGTCGAAGGAAAGAGATGGAAGAAATTTGTTGGTGCTCGAACCTATTTCTCGGTAAGTTTTTCTTTAGCCTTCTCTCTTTAGTTATTTAATGGCTTATGGGATTAAGGGGGATAAGGGAGATCTGCCGTGAGGTTGAGTGGGTGTCTTTCAAGGACACAGCCCTGGTGGCTACCGTATGTATTGTGTATATGTGTATACGGGTGTTTGTACATGTACACAGCTTGATACCATGAGATGGAGTCGTTGCCAAGAGGTATGGTTGCCGTAAAAGATATGGGTTGTGCTGAGAAGGTCACAGCCATGGTGGATGTGATTGTTGCTCGTGAGCAGGGGTGTGTAGGGGCATGGGAGGACAGCCATGGTTGCCATGAGAGTGAAGCGATAAGTGATGTGCTTGGGTGCGTGAGTGTGGAACAAAAAAAAGAGAAGGAGACCTACTATCGTGAGGCAGTGGGTGTGGTTGTGAAAGTGTGTGTATGTGTGAGTGTATGGGTGTATTGAGTGTGTGTTTGTGTGTTGTGTGGGTAGAGTTAAGGTGTGCTGTGTAACCAACTGTGTGTGTTTTGTGAATGTCTGTGTATGGGAGAGGAAGGATATTTCCATTAAGTGGGTTTAGGGGTGTTGTCATGGTGTGGTAGTTGGTGAAGGTAATGAAATTGAGTAGGATGGGTGGGTTTGAAAAGGAAAAAAAAGAACAAGAGAACACCCATTACCTTGGGTTTGGGTAGATTTAAGGTATGCTGTGTAGTGTGTTGTGTATATAGTGTATGTTGTGGTGGGTACAAGAGGCAAGAATGAGAGAGAGAGAGAGAATTGAAGTGGTTGTCAATGAGAGAGAGAGAGAGAGAGAGAGTGTGTGTGTGTGTGTGTGTGTGTGTGAACCTGTGTGGGTGAAATGGGTTTCAAAAAAGTGGGATAGAAAGAGGCTAAGGGGATGTGATGTGTGCATGTAAAATGGAAAAGGGGAAGAAAGAAGTAGAACTGTTGCGGTGCTATTGGGTGTGCATTTGTGAGGAAGATGAGTGAAATGAGTGTGTTTGTGTGTGTATGAGGAAGTGGTGTGGACAGCTACGGGTGTGAGCTGTGTTCTGCGTAGTGGGCAGAGAAGAAGAGAAGAAATAGTAGGTCAATGAGTGCATTAGGTAAGAGAGTGACGAGGGGAAAAAGAAGGATAGTGCGGATCGAGTATTGAGTCCGCATTAAGTTTGGTGCATGCATTATATATCATATAAAGATCACTATATAATGATCGTATCGTGAATGCACGCGATATATAACGATCATTTTACCTCAATCTTTACGTTACCTTTTCTAACTTGTCTCACCTCACTCGATTTATCACCTCGCTCAGTGTTTCTAGCTTTCGCTTTCGTTCCCTTCCTAGGGTTCTTCTTGGTCAATCTTATAACCTACATAACCCAAGGAATGAGTGCAAACCACTTAGTAAAGGCAACACGAGGAGTATCGTGTACAAATGACTCGAGAGACTCAGAGGAATAATAAGCATCTCAACGATAACAATGAATAAAGAGTTTACAATAAGTTTCAGCAATAACGTAGTTTGTCGAACGATATTTTTCTTTAGTTAGACTGAGCGGCTTCAAAGCCCAGCAGAACAGCATTATTGCAACCTCCTCATGGACAAGACTGACTGACTAACTGACTATGCAAGTAAGCACTATAACAAGAATTGCCAAAGTAAACATCAATGAAATACAAGTCATTAAAATCATTAACATCGAAATAAAATCAAATGCAATGCAGACTCAGACACAGCTCGACTCAAGCGCCATAATCCTTTTTGGCCAGTGATCATGTTTCACAGGCCATCCTCCTCATTTTGATGTCCCATTATACGGGATATTCATCTTAGTCCCAATTAATCAAAAGAGACGATGTCATGGAGAAGAGAACTCACAAAGAGTGTTTGTCCCTAACCGTGTTACAGCTAAAACAACCAGGCTTTATCGAAGGGTGGACTGCGGGAAAATTATTCCACCTTATATCCTCAACAGCACAACCTAAAAAAGAGATACCAATTCAAAAGATCAACTGGTGTTTCAAACATAACAACAAAGATTCAACAGAAGCATCATCAACAGGGTGGATTTGGGAGAAATTTAACCACATGTCCTCAACAACGCTCTTAAATAAGAGGAATATCGGTCATCAATAATTATCAACATCTCATATCCACAACTCAAAAATCTCTACGTAACATCACCAAAAAATGACAAGGCGGACTCAGGAGAAATTTACCACAAGCCCTCAACAATATTCTTAAATAGGAGAAATGTTGATTACCAATAAGTGCTAACATTACACCACAACAACGAATCCATCTCTACGTAACATCATTAATCAACGACAGGGCAGACTTGGGAAAAATTTAACCACAAGTCCTCAACAACGTTCTCAATCAAGAGAAATATCGGCTATCAATAATTGTCGACATCTCATAACAACCCTACACAATATCATCACCAACGTCGAGTATGCTAATCGAATCGAATCATAGCATACTAGGACATGCATCCTTACTAAACTTCATCAACGGGGATGACTAAGGGAAATTATTCTACCATAAGTCCTCAACAGTATAATTTAAATAAACGAATACCGGTAACAATGAATATCGGTGTCAAGTCATAACCACAAGAGTCTAACAAAAATGTCATTAACATGGCATGCTAATTGAAACAATGAATTAGCATATCAAAACTGCATTATCCTTACCTGATTAGCTTACAGTCGACGCAACTCGTAACTCGCAACCTCCGACCGCAATGTGCGGGATCACCTGATCAAATAAGACCTTGCTCGACAGGCATTATTTAAACATCCACATACACTTTATTCTACCCCTTACCATTAACCGTTCATAGCGTCTTCGAAGGCTAGTTATTCCAATCTGATACCCAGATCCTTCACCTAGCCTTATTATCACATTGGTGATAACAAAATGCCCTCATTTTTGGCTTATTAAAACCATTTCTCACTTCCCTCCACTCCTGCCGCCAAATTATGCCCGTTACCAAAAGTTTAGCGCCAACATATCAAATTATCGGCATACCCACTGATGGCCGCTACACAACCCACACCCCAAAATTGCTTCCAAGCGACTTCTTAGATGTAATACATCCATTTCCGGGCCAAAAAGTCTCTCAAAATTTTATAGAGAAAATTACCAAAATATTCCTTCTGGGTGGCAAATTACCAAAATACCCTTGCAGATTCACGCCACCAAAAAAATATCATAAAAACTTTAAAATGCTATTTTAAGAATCCTAAAGTCATTTTCAAGCTAAAACGTATTTTAGGACAAAATTCTGAACTAGTGTTCTGACCGAGCGCTCAAAAGCCGATTCGGCTAAAAATAGCCATCAACTCTGGAACTACATGAAATTTAGAGAATGGGAAATCTGAATATCTTAGGGTTCTCATTAAATTTTTTCCCAAAATCGCGTTAATTCGCTATTTCAAAATTCACCGCAAAATTTCAAGATAACTGAGTTAAATTAATCCCCCTTTCCGACCTCGAAAAAATCTGAAATTTTTCTCTATTATAGATCTCATAAAAATAACTAGGGTCTTTTTTCGTACTTTGTCTAAATCTATCTTGAGATATTTTTAGAAAATTTGATCAATGGATTGAATTAACCCTACCACTTTTAGTGACGATTACAGTCATTGTTCACTCTACTTTGAATCAAACACACACCATTTCACATGTCACACACACCTACACTTGTTCTTCCCCACAGCTAAGCCCTCCACCCTCATAGCCATGGATATTCAGCCTCCCTTCACCTATTAAATTCCCCTATAAACACACATACACCCTTTACACTTTCCTCCATCACTCCCACACAGAGCCTCACCATACACACCTGCAAACACAAAGCAGCAGCACATCAGTTGATGTGTTGCCTTGTGACACCCCCAACCCAAGTGGCGTCACCGGAGCTGAGATGTCAATCCTGTCAATGTCATAACCTTAAATACATTACAGACCAATTACAACCTTAAGATCATAAAGAAACGTTACAACACGTCCTTACAAGAAAAAAAATTCCTTGATAGTACACATCGTATCACAGCAAAAACTGCATAACATAACATAACTTAATATGCACACCAAATTTTACATCATCGTGGCAAATATACTTCCTCACAGGACTTCAGCATAATTTTTCTTTACCTTTTCCTGAGGTCTCTCTTTGTTCAAACCTAGTACCTGAAAAACACATCAGATAAGGAATGAGCTCAAATCGCCCAGTAAGGATAATACAAGGAGTACAACATATAACCCTTTCAAAATTATTAGAGAATTGATCATGAATTTTTTATGAAGGCAAAGGATTTAAGGATGCCAAGAATGAACATTTACAACCATATTGTTGCATCACCTTTGCACAGACAGAGCAACTCAAGCCCAACAGAACATCATCATTTTCACTTGGACAGACTCATGAACTATGCAAGTGCAATGCAAAAGAAAACATTAAAGCATAATCATCATGACAATAACAAGATAATAAATTCAGCAAGATCAAATAAAATCAATTACAATGCATGCTTGACTCAACACGACAAAACAGACCCTAGCGCGCTTCATCCTCTTTTTGTCAATTACTCTCTTTTTCACTGACCACCAGTTACTTTCCGTCACCGGCCCTCCAGTTAATGATGCCCTTCATACGGGTGTTCATCTTATCTTGTACAGATTAGGGAACGACTTTCATCAAGGAGCGAACTTTGAGAGTGTTTTCGATCATAAGTCCTCAACAACGCTTTCAGGCTCATTATCGGGTGGACTAAGGGAATTCATTCTACCTTAAATCCTCAACAGCACATGTCAACAAGAAGTACCGGTTCACACGATCAACCGATATTCCAACATAAATATAGAAGTTCAACACAAGCAACATCAACATGGTATGCCAAGCAAAACAACGGATACCATAACGGAACCGCACTATCCTTACATGTTTGGCTTTTTAGCTAATGAACTCCTCGCTTTTGGATTTTCTCCGCAACAGAATCACTTATCAAATAAAATATTTCTTGTTAGACAACCCTAAAATACAAACACACACCTACTTTACCTCCCCCTTCCCTTACCACTTATTTGTTTCCAACTTATTACGGTTATTCCGTTAACCGGATTTGCCCTTGCACATAAGGTGCATCAACCGCACTATCATCCTTCTTGTACCTATTTGAACTCAATTCCTCATTCCTTATATTTGTTACTACTTAACCACAAGTTTCCATAATATTCGTCACAGTGTGGAAAATTACCAAAACTCTCCTGGCCATAAGTATAATTACCTAAACACCCTGCCGACTTCTGCACCAATAAACACTCCCAATTGACTCAAATATCTTTTCAAAATAATATAAACTCATTTTCGTACTAAAATTTGTCCATAATACTAATCCGCCTCCAAATATCATGACATTTTAGACATTGAAGTGGCTTAGCTGCATGAAGTTTCAATAAAATTGTCATATTAAAATACATTCATTTGATATTTTTAAAATTTTAAAACTCTATTTTAAGGATAAATATACTTAACATTGTTAGAAAACTCAAAAAAATCCCAACAGTTTACAGTATGTAGATCTTTCAAAAAGAAAAGGAGTTTCTCATTTGTGTTTGGCCAAATTTGAGCTTACAACCATGTTTCAAAAATGAAGTTTGAAATCAATTAGAGATAGATTTTTAGCGACATTTACCGTCACTATTCATCACTTTTGGATCAAATTTACACTTTTTTCCACACTCTAAGTTGCATTCTTCAGGTTTGCATCCCAGAATTATTTTCCTTCTTTACTTATACATGCATTTTATACTAATTTATCTCATTACCTATTTAATTCCACTTCAAATTCCCTTTAAACCACTTTGATCTCACTTTGTTTTCACCTTTCTAACTCCATAACTTCACTTAACACGGAATCATATCATAACATGATCAATTCAGCCCTATTTTCCATCAAGAACACATATCAAAACACCAAGAACACACACACACAAAGCTAATTTTTACCTCACTTTGAAGACCCATAACTTCTTTGTTTCTCTACGAAAGTACCTATGTTTATTACAATCTCTTCCTTTCTTTCCCTTCTATAACTTCTCTGTTTGGCCTTTCACGAAGTTCTTTCTGGATTTGCCTCAAATTCCCCTGAACCAGCCACCTCGCACAACTTCGCACTCTGCAGGCTGGTTTTTTTTTTACTTTGGCAGTCCATAACTTTTGCAATTTGTATCAAAATTGATCTCTGTTTCTTGGGTTTTCTTCCTCTCTCTTTGATCTACGACTTCTCAGTTGAAGGTATCTCATGATTCCTTCTAAAATTTCCGTGATTCTCCCTCAAACTGCTGTTCAAGGTAAGCATTTCCCTCATGCCACCTCACTTTCCACTTATCTTTACATGCACACACTCCACCTCTTGAAAATGAGAGGTGTCATTTCCTTTTGTTTGTGGCTGCCTTTGGCAGCCACGAAATCAAACTAGTTTTTTTAATTTTTTTAAAAAAATTAATAATAAACAACAACAAGGGTAGTACACCTTCCCTTCTAAAAACATTTTGCCCTTTGAAATTAACGCAACTTAATCTGCAAATAAGTGAGGATATCTTTGCCGCGTTAGAGCTTCAAGCTCCCAAGTGACCTCTTCTATTGCATGGTTCTTCCAAATCACCTTGACCACCGGTACTACTTTAGAGCGGAGCACTTGCTCTTTTCTATCGACCACTTCCACAGGTATCTCCTGGTATAATAGATTGTCTCGAATCTCTACTGCTTCTAGTTTTATCACGTGTGCCGAATCCAGAACATACTTCCTTCACATAGTTACATGGAACACATTGTGCAAGTGTCCTTACTCCGGGGGTAGTTCAAGTTTATATGCTACTGCTTCAATCCTCGACAAGATTCTGAATGGTCCGATGAATCTAGGGCTTAATTTTTCTTTTCTTCCAAACCGCATAATTCCTTTCCACGGCAACACCTTCAAAAATACGAGGTCACCTACCTCGAATTCCAATGCTCTCCGTCTTTTATCGGCGTAGCTTTTCTGCCTGCTCTGCGTTGTACGAAGCATGTCTTGTATAATTTTAACCTTACCGTCCGCTTCTTTGATTAACTCGGTACGAGATAATCGCCTCTCTTCGACCACATCCCAGCAAATCGGTGTACGACATCTTCGACCATACAATGCTTCATACAGGGCCATACCAATACTTGTCTAATAACTATTGTTATATGAAAATTCAATTAAGGGTAATTGTTCATCCCAATTTCCTCCAAAGTCTACGATACAAGCTCTTAACATGTCCTCCAAAATCTGGATCGTTCATTCAGATTATCCATCCGTCTATGGATGATACGCCATACTCATGCTCAGCCTGGTCCCTAACTCCTGCTGGAAACTCTTCCAAAATCTAGAGGTAAACCTTGTATCCAGATTAGATACGATGGTAATTGGAACACTATGTAGGCTAACTACCTCCTTGATATAGATTCGGGCTAGTCATTCCATTGTATCCCTTTCCCTTACAGGAATAAATCAAGTCATCTTGGTTAAACGATCTACTATCACCCAAATAGTTGAATTCCTATTAAATGTCCGGGGTAATCCAAATACAAAGTCCATGGTAATATGGTTCCACTTCCACTCGGGAATAGGTAATGGTTGCAGTTGTCCAGCCATCTTCCTATGATCAACTTTTACATGCTGACAGGTCATCGTTTTGATACAAACTCTGATATTTCCTTTTTCATGCTTGGCCACTAGAAATTTTGTCATAAGTCCCGATACATCTTCATCTCTCCTTGTTGGATTGATTACTTGGAATTATGTGCATCTGTCAAGATTTCCCTTCTTAATTCATCCTTAGGTGGAACATACACTCGATCTTCATATCTATAAATTCCTTCCCCATCACAACTAAAATCCTCTTTGTCATTCTTTTTGAACCCCGCTTAAATCTTGAGTAACTTCTCATCTTGACTTTGGGCTTCTTTAATTCAATCAAGTAGCGTAGGTCGAATCTCCATCTGGAATAGGCTACTGCTCCCTTATCCTCTCACTTGCACATAAATTTTGAGCTTGTTCAGGTCGTCTACAATCTCCTTCTGTTGGGTAATCATGGAAGCTAAATTCTTTGTTTTCTTTCTGCTTAAGGCATCAGCTACCACACTTGCCTTCCTGGGATGGTACAGTATATTGCAATCATAATCTTTAAGGAATTCTAACCACCTTCTCTGCCGCATGTTAAGTTCCTTCTGCATGAAAATATACTTTAAACTTTTGTGATCCATATAAATCTCACAAGTTGCACCATATAAGCAATGTCTCCAAATTTTTAAGGCAAATACCACTGTTGCTAGCTCTAGGTCATGTGTTGGATAATTCCTCTCGTAGTTTTTCAGCTGCCTTGACGCATAAGCGATTACTTTCCCCTTCTGCATAAGAACACACCCTAATCCCTCTCAAGATGCATCACTATATATCATAAACCCATCAAACTCAGATGGTAAGGTGAGTACTGGGGCAGTCACTAACTTCTCCTTCGGTTCTTGGAAACTATGCTCGCACTTCTCTGTCCAATGAAACTTCACATTCTTTCGGGTCAGGTAGTTAGCGGGTAAGCAATCTTAGAAAATTATTTAATAAACCTCCAATAATACCCGGCTAGTCCTAGAAAACTATGAACCTCATAAACAGATGTTGAGCTCTCCCAGTTTGACACCGCTTCAACTTTCCCCGGATCTACCGATATCCCTTCCCCTATCACGACGTGGGCCAAGAACTGCACCTTTTCAAGCCTAAACTCACACTTCTTGAATTTGGCATATAACTTGTGGTCTCTCAATATTTGTAAAACTTGCCTCAGATGTTGAACATGTTCTTCTTTACTCTTCGAGTATATCAGAATGTCATCGATGAAAATGATACCACAACGATCGAGATATCCTCAAAATACCAGATTCATCAAATCCATAAAGGCTACCGGGGAATTAGTCAACCCAAAAGGCATCATCAAGAATTCATAGTACCCATATTTGGTCCTAAAGGCTGTCTGAGCAATGTCGCTTTCCTTCACCTTCAGTTGATAATATCCTGATCGAAGGTCAATCTTAGAGAAATATTTCGCGCCCTGTAACTGATCAAAAAGATCATCTATACGTGCCAAAGGATACTTATTCCTGACCGTTACCTTATTCAGCTTTTGGT
The DNA here is from genome assembly GCA_033070095.1 of Escallonia herrerae. Taxonomy (NCBI): domain Eukaryota; kingdom Viridiplantae; phylum Streptophyta; class Magnoliopsida; order Escalloniales; family Escalloniaceae; genus Escallonia; species Escallonia herrerae. The sequence continues at coordinate 138,523 of JAVXUP010001362.1, read as the reverse complement.
AATCAATACATAGACTCATAGACCCATCCTTCTTCCTCACAAATAATACTGAGGCCCCCCATGGTGAAACACTGGGACAAATAAATCCTAGCTTCAATAGTTCTTCCAATTGTACCTTCAACTCACTCATCTTGGAAGGTGCCAGTCTATAATTTGTCTTGGATATGGGGAAAATTCCGAGAACTAAATTAATACTGAACTCCACTTCTCGATCTGATGGTAGCCCTGGAAAATCTTCAGGAAAAACATCTAGAAATTCGTTGACTAGAGGTATCTGCTCCAATTGTGGTTCACTAACACAAATATCATATATGTGTGCCAGATAGCCTCGACACCCGCTATGAAGACAACGACGAGCTCGTAGAGCTGATATTAGGTAAGGGGGCTTTACCACCCTATTCCCTTGTATAACAACTTCAGGTCTATTAGGCATCGACATCTTAATCAACTTACGATGACAATCTAAGTTAGCATGATGAGCAGCTAACCAATCAATTCCGAGGATTACATCAAAGTCCCCCAGATCTAATGGTATAAGGTTATCATGTAAGATCTGCTCAACTATTTGAATTGGGCATTCGTTGTATATTTTAGTGGCTAGAAGGGAGTTGCCACTGGGTATGTTCATCGCATGTATGGCATCAAGTGGCTGACAGGGCATCATTAACTTTTCCGCAAATGCTAATGAAACAAAGGAATTGGTAGCACCAGAATCAAACAATACAAGGGCTTTATGAGAGCAGACAGGGAAAGTAGATGTCACCACATCTTCGGACTTCATAGCCTCCTTTAATTCCATCACATTTGCACAACCTACCGCTCTCAGCCTTCCTTCTATGGTCGATGTCTTCTGCTGAGGGCACTCCTTCGCATTATGTCCTGGTTGTTGGCACTCATAACAAACTCGCTGATTCAACCAACAGTCATTCTCTCTGTGGCCCTGCTTGCCACACTTGAAACAATGTCCTGTTGCTTTTACACAGTTGGTGCCTTCGTGCCTCGTTCCACACCAACGACATTCTCGAGTCCCACTCATTTACCTTGAAGCCTATCCAGATTTTCCTTCTTCTGTGCTTTTTCTAAATCTTCTCCCGCTATCTCTGCCTTTGTCGTGTCCTCTATTCCACTTCCTTCCTTGTTCTCTTCTTTCTTCCCACACCTCTCGACTTTTTGCCTCCACCAACAATGCCTTCTCTACCGACTCAACAAATGTTCGAAGTTGAAGGCTTTTCACTATTCTCCTCAAGGGTTGTCTCAAACCCTCTTCAAAGCGTCTGGCCTTATGATCCTCCGTATTTACCTGGTAAGGAGCGAAATGTGCTAATTCATCAAATTCCGGGATGTACTCCTCCACAGTCTTGTCTTTTTTTTTAATCCAAGAAAATCTGTTTCCAACCTATTTTGTACAGTCAGAGGAAAGTACTTTTCCTCAAAAAGCCACTTAAATTGGCTCCACTTGATGTAAGCCCGGTTTGCTTTCCTCTTTTCTTCTACTTGCATCTGCACTTCCCACCAATAAATTGCCACCCCTCGTAACATATGCATAGCAAATGCAACCTTCTAATGTTTTCTACAACATGTTATTTCAAATGCCTTTTCCATTTCCTTTAGCCAAGTAACCGCCTTTAATGGATCGCTTCCTCTGTGGAATTCACTAGGTCAAGCATCCTGAAAATCTCAAAACTTACATTCCCGCCTTTCCGCTACTGGATTTGTTGCATTAGCAGCAACCGATTGTGCTGCAAGTGCTGCTACGACTTCCCGCAGAAGTCCCACTGGTTCCCTTCTTAAGTCTTCTCTATTAATTTCTACCCTATTATCATTGTTGTTCCCCACGCTGGCGCCTTGGCATGAGCCAAAGACGATTCAGTCTGGGGTGCCTCTTGCGAAGGATCTCTCTCCTGTTCTCTTGGTATTGGGATCTCTCAATTTCGTAGGCTACGTGCCATTTTGGAAATAGTATAACAAGTCTTACATTCACATATTACTAACGTAACTTCATAAAATAACGACATAAGTACAACATAAGTCTCATGCTACGATTATCATACAACGATAGATTGTATAACTAGACATACAACATTTGACTCAAGCAACCCATATCGCTTCTTAAACAGTTCCACACTCCAGTAGTCTTCATCTAGTAACATTTTTCGCTCATTACCAGACAAGGCTCTTCCCCAGAGGGCACTCACGAACTACTTCCTGCATCTTTTGAGCAACCCGCAAGCTAGCATCCACTGTATCCTCAACCAACCTATCTACCTTCTTCTTTTCCTTGAGACATTCTATCTCCATTCTCTTTATCTCACTATCTGCTCTAACTTTTAGCAATTCTAGCTGATTGAACAATTCATCCCTCTCGCCGGAGAGGTTTATATACTTTCGTTTCTAAAAATTCATGACCTTCCTCCTAGACTACTCACTCGGTCCTTCCTCTTTCACTTCTACATCAGCTCGATAAGGTTGATCATCCTCTATTTCCTCTATCTCGGGCCCTGTAAATTCATGACCGCGGGCTCCTCATCTGAATCTACTAAGTCTTCCTCAATTTTTTCGGAGTCTTCCTCAATTTTTTCGGGGTCTTCCTCACTGTCTACATCGGGGTTCAACACATCCCTCATGTCATCTCCAATTCACCCTCCTATATTAGCTAGTGCACCTGCCATTTCCTGCAACAAGGACATAATGACAGTTCTTATAAATCAGTTATGCCATAATTGGTCTAATTTACATACCTCGGTCACCCTGTCACGTTCTTCTCCTTAATCTCGTATCAAGACTTACACGTCATTCTAAGCACCCCAACAGTCTACAAAATCGTAATACCTAAGTTCTAATACCACCTATGACACCCCCAGCCCAAGTGACATCACCAAAGTTGAGATGTCAATCATGTCAACGTTACAACCTTAAATACATTACAGAGCAATTACAACCTTAAGATCATAAAGAATTTCCTTGATAGTACACAACGTATCGCAGCAAAAATTGCATAACATAACACAACTTAATATGTACACCAAATTTTACATCATCGTGGCGATATATACTTCTTCACAGGACTTCAGCATAATTTTTCTTTACCTTTTCTCAATGTCTCTCCTTGTTCAAACCTAGTACCTGAAAAACATATCAGATAAGGAATGAGCGCAAATCGCCCAGTAAGGATAATACGAGGAGTACAACGTACAATCCTTGCAAAATTATTGGAAAATCGATCATGAATTTTTTATGAAGGCAAAGGATTCAAGGATGCCAAGAATGAACATTTACAACCATTTTCCTGCATCACCTTTGTACAGACTGAGCGGCTCAAGCCCAACAGAACATCATCATTTCCACTTGGACAGACTCATGGACTATGCAAGTGCAATGCAAAAGAAAACACTGAAGCATAACCATCATGAGAATAACGAGATAATAAATTCAGCAACATCAAATAAAATCAATTGCAATACATGCTTGACTCGACACGGCAGACCCTAGCGTGCTTCATCCTCTTTTTGTCAGATACTTCCTTTTTCGCTGCCCACCAGTTACTTCACTTCACTGGCACTCCACGTAATGATGCCCCTTCATACGGGGTGTTCATCTCAGTCATGTCCAAATTAGGGAATGGCTTTCATTAAGGAGTAAACTTTGAGAGTGTTTTCAATCATAAGTCCTCTGCAACGCTTTCAGGCTCATTATCGGGCGGACAAGGGAATTCATTCTACCTTAAGTCCTCAACAGCACAAGTCAATAAGAAGTACCGGTTCACACTATCAATTGATATTCCAACATAAATATAGGATTTCAACGCAAGCATCTTAAACATGGTATGCCAAGCAAAACAACGGATACCATAACAGAACCACACTATCCTTACCTCTTTGGCTTTGAAATCGATGAACTCCTCTCTTTCGAATTTTCTCAAAAAGAAAATCACCTATCAAATAAAATCTTTCTTGTTAGACAACCCTAAAATACAAACACACACCTATTTTACCTCCCCCCTCCCTCACCGCTTATTTGTTTCCAACTTATTACGGCTATTCTGTTAGCCGAATTTGCCCTTACCCATAAGGTGCATCAACCGTACTATCGTCCTTCTTGCACCTATATGAACTCAATTGTTCATTCCTTATACTTCTTACTGCTTAACCACGAGTTTCCATAAGATTCGTCACTGGGTGTGGAAAATTACCAAAACACCCCTGGCCATAGGTAAAATTACCTAAACACCCTGCCGACTTCTACACCAATAAATACTCCCAATTGACTCATATATCTTCCATGGGTGTGACCTAAGGTTAAACGTGAGTGTGTTTAACCTATATGAGAGAAAGCTTTGGAAGACTTACCGGAAAACCCAATACGCTCGCCGGAAATCCTGTCCAGTTCTTTGTCCCGTTCTCCTTCTCTCTAATCTTTCCTACGTATTTTCTAACTCTCTATCTCTCTCTCTCTCCCGGTTGTGGTTTTGACGGCTGAAATGAAGCCCTCAGTCGGCTGCCAGATGTGCTATGCGTATATATATATATGCTAAAAAAAAACCCTAGTAGGAAAAAAAATGAAATGAAAACCCTTTAAAATTCTTTTGTCGCTAAAAGCTTCTAACCCCCAATATTATTATTGCCAAAATGATCCCATAATAAAATATTTACGATACATGTTGTGTTAGAAAAATTATAAATAGGTTGTTACACCATGCCGTGAACCAAACGTCGCTAATAAATACATCGTTACTAAAGAAGTTTAATTGTCGCTAAATATCACTTTTGCAAATCGATACTAATCATTGCGTGTAAAATTTGTCGCTAAACACATTAATTTTAACCGGCTTGATAATGTCAGGGAGTCGGGGTATTACAGGCTAAATGGAAGCCCATTGATTAAAAAGTATGGCTCTAGAATAGTGTATAATTCTGGATTGTCCTATGATGCTAAAGTGTCTACAATTTTGGAAGGAAGAAGGTGGCAACTTCCTCACTTAAGATCATTGGCAATGCAGGACCTGGAAAATACACTCAGAAGGAATAAACTTCCTACGGTTGATCAACCTGATCAAGTGAAGTGGCTTTACACCCTACTGGTAAATTTACCACTCATACAGCATGGAATGCCATTAGAACCAAAGCAGTGAAGACAAGATGGTGGAAGTCAGTGTGGTTTCCTGGTAATATACCAAAGTGTTCACTGATCTTATGGCTATTATGAAAAGGAGGAATGCATACTAAAGACAAATTGAAGAAACGGAATGTAATTCAAGATGACACCTACTCTCTTTGCCAACAGACTCAGGAGAATATTGAACATTTATTTACGGCCAATGTCTTTATGCCCAAGATGTGTGAAGAGTGATATTTGAAAAACTGAAGGTAAGGCTACCTATGAAATCCTGGTCACAGATATTACATTATGCTACACAACACTTTAGGGGGGAAAAGCTTCAAAGCAAGGCTGTGTAAGCTTGCTACTGAAGCAACTGTCTACGACATTTTGATGGAGAGAAATGTGAGAATATTTGAGCAAAGACAAACAAACAGTGAAGGTTGTTATTCAGTCATCCAACAATAGATAAATTTTCGTTTAAGCAGCTGACAATAAGTAAGCCTATAGATATCAACAAAGAGCTATGTGAAAGGTTGGGATTAGGCATGTTAAGAATTTAGAACGCAAGGGAGGAAGGAAAACAGGATGAGGAATCATTGCTAAGAGTTTTGTTCTAGTCTATTAGAGTTGGTGGAAGTATTGTAAATCCTAATGTATATACTGTATTGATTGAAATTAATGGAATTACGGACTTTACCAAAAAAGAAAAATGGACAGCTTTTAACCTTTTCTTGGTTTGAAATAACTCTGATCATTCCTGTCACCAAATATCAAATGATTAACAAAAAGAAAGTTTTTTACGATCCAATTTCCATATTTCGTCATTATCTATCATAAAACCTATCTTGCGTTATTAAACAAATAGAACATTAGATAATGAAAACATTACTCAAAATAAATTTAAAATATCTAATCTTACTGATGGCAACCTATTGAAAACTCGTAAGTGGTGATCTCTATAGTTAAAAATAATTAGTACTTCTTTAAGTCTTAGTATCAACGAGATGAACTAAATTCACACAATTTTCTGGCTTAAAACATCCATGAGTGAATTTTCTAATCCTTTAATATCAAGAAAGTGTGTATTTACTAAAAAAAAAAGGTGTGAGTTTAGTGCCACCCTATAAAAACCAAAAAAATACAAAAATAAATAAATAATAATAAGCCATTGTTTTTTAACCCTACATGAATAATGGTAAGAAGGACATAATTGTACAAATAACACCATGACCATCACTAAGTGTTTATATATATTCTAAACTAAAACCCAAACCTACTCATGAACACTACATCACCAAATTGATTGCCTACAATTGCCACGTGAGAGAACTTATCAAAAGTAAAAACAGAAATAAAATGTGTAGCACACATCTTTGATACGCTAGGCAATGCACCTTGCGATAGTTTTTTTTTTTTTTGTGATAAATTTGAGAGTTACATTGATAAGTTTAAAGTTACACAGTCACTATGTTGTTGAGCTTAAAGATATTATAGGTCATAACATTCTCGTGACTCAGTATACATGACCACAAGGGTTAACAGTAACAAAAGAAACCTAATAAACTTATACACAGTATAATTGAATTAGAGCAGATTGTATCCTACACTTTACCCCAACTTAGAGTAACATACAAAGTTTACAATTTTAGAAATCTGAAAGAATGGAAACAAAATAAGAACGAACAACAACGCAAAAGATAGTAACAATATGGCAAAACCATCGAGAATCACACGACTCAAACGTGAGCACACCATTTAAGAAGGCACATCACGCATCCCAGGCTCATCAATACCGTAATGTTCATGCTTTAACTAACACATATCAAATCCGAAGTAAATCGTAATACAGGGCGGAGAAACCGTTACCCATCCACAACAAGCCAAATAGACACACAAGCTGTCAGAAAAGAGCCCCAACTACCCCTGGCCCCTACAAGACATATTGCCTTACAATACCCATTAGACAGATGTGTTCACAGGGTGTGACCTATATGAGAGAAAGCTTTGGAAGACTTACCGGAAAACCCAATACGCTCGCCGGAAATCCTGTCCAGTTCTTTGTCCCGTTCTCCTTCTCTCTAATCTTTCCTACGTATTTTCTAACTCTCTATCTCTCTCTCTCTCCCGGTTGTGGTTTTGACGGCTGAAATGAAGCCCTCAGTCGGCTGCCAGATGTGCTATGCGTATATATATATATGCTAAAAAAAAACCCTAGTAGGAAAAAAAATGAAATGAAAACCCTTTAAAATTCTTTTGTCGCTAAAAGCTTCTAACCCCCAATATTATTATTGCCAAAATGATCCCATAATAAAATATTTACGATACATGTTGTGTTAGAAAAATTATAAATAGGTTGTTACACCATGCCGTGAACCAAACGTCGCTAATAAATACATCGTTACTAAAGAAGTTTAATTGTCGCTAAATATCACTTTTGCAAATCGATACTAATCATTGCGTGTAAAATTTGTCGCTAAACACATTAATTTTAACCGGCTTGATAATGTCAGGGAGTCGGGGTATTACAGGCTAAATGGAAGCCCATTGATTAAAAAGTATGGCTCTAGAATAGTGTATAATTCTGGATTGTCCTATGATGCTAAAGTGTCTACAATTTTGGAAGGAAGAAGGTGGCAACTTCCTCACTTAAGATCATTGGCAATGCAGGACCTGGAAAATACACTCAGAAGGAATAAACTTCCTACGGTTGATCAACCTGATCAAGTGAAGTGGCTTTACACCCTACTGGTAAATTTACCACTCATACAGCATGGAATGCCATTAGAACCAAAGCAGTGAAGACAAGATGGTGGAAGTCAGTGTGGTTTCCTGGTAATATACCAAAGTGTTCACTGATCTTATGGCTATTATGAAAAGGAGGAATGCATACTAAAGACAAATTGAAGAAACGGAATGTAATTCAAGATGACACCTACTCTCTTTGCCAACAGACTCAGGAGAATATTGAACATTTATTTACGGCCAATGTCTTTATGCCCAAGATGTGTGAAGAGTGATATTTGAAAAACTGAAGGTAAGGCTACCTATGAAATCCTGGTCACAGATATTACATTATGCTACACAACACTTTAGGGGGAAAAGCTTCAAAGCAAGGCTGTGTAAGCTTGCTACTGAAGCAACTGTCTACGACATTTTGATGGAGAGAAATGTGAGAATATTTGAGCAAAGACAAACAAACAGTGAAGGTTGTTATTCAGTCATCCAACAATAGATAAATTTTCGTTTAAGCAGCTGACAATAAGTAAGCCTATAGATATCAACAAAGAGCTATGTGAAAGGTTGGGATTAGGCATGTTAAGAATTTAGAACGCAAGGGAGGAAGGAAAACAGGATGAGGAATCATTGCTAAGAGTTTTGTTCTAGTCTATTAGAGTTGGTGGAAGTATTGTAAATCCTAATGTATATACTGTATTGATTGAAATTAATGGAATTACGGACTTTACCAAAAAAGAAAAATGGACAGCTTTTAACCTTTTCTTGGTTTGAAATAACTCTGATCATTCCTGTCACCAAATATCAAATGATTAACAAAAAGAAAGTTTTTTACGATCCAATTTCCATATTTCGTCATTATCTATCATAAAACCTATCTTGCGTTATTAAACAAATAGAACATTAGATAATGAAAACATTACTCAAAATAAATTTAAAATATCTAATCTTACTGATGGCAACCTATTGAAAACTCGTAAGTGGTGATCTCTATAGTTAAAAATAATTAGTACTTCTTTAAGTCTTAGTATCAACGAGATGAACTAAATTCACACAATTTTCTGGCTTAAAACATCCATGAGTGAATTTTCTAATCCTTTAATATCAAGAAAGTGTGTATTTACTAAAAAAAGGTGTGAGTTTAGTGCCACCCTATAAAAACCAAAAAAATACAAAAATAAATAAATAATAATAAGCCATTGTTTTTTAACCCTACATGAATAATGGTAAGAAGGACATAATTGTACAAATAACACCATGACCATCACTAAGTGTTTATATATATTCTAAACTAAAACCCAAACCTACTCATGAACACTACATCACCAAATTGATTGCCTACAATTGCCACGTGAGAGAACTTATCAAAAGTAAAAACAGAAATAAAATGTGTAGCACACATCTTTGATACGCTAGGCAATGCACCTTGCGATAGTTTTTTTTTTTTTTTTGTGATAAATTTGAGAGTTACATTGATAAGTTTAAAGTTACACAGTCACTATGTTGTTGAGCTTAAAGATATTATAGGTCATAACATTCTCGTGACTCAGTATACATGACCACAAGGGTTAACAGTAACAAAAGAAACCTAATAAACTTATACACAGTATAATTGAATTAGAGCAGATTGTATCCTACACTTTACCCCAACTTAGAGTAACATACAAAGTTTACAATTTTAGAAATCTGAAAGAATGGAAACAAAATAAGAACGAACAACAACGCAATTGTGAGGGTGCCGTGAGGTGTGGGTGTGTGAGTGATGTGCGTGACTGTGTAATTGTGTGTGAGTGTAAGTGTGCTTGTGATATAGATTTAATGGAAGATATATGAACCTATAGAGGGTGTGAAGATGTGTTCACAGGGTGTGAATATGTATATATATGTGCTGTGTGGGTGAAGTGGGTTTGAACAAAAAGAAAACAGGGAAAGGGAGTAGAAAAGACCCACTGCCGTGAGGCAGTGGGTGTGGAGAAGTCTTTGTTTTGGTGTACAAGTGCTATGATATGTGTGTGTAGTTTAACCTTAGGTTTAGCACAAACTTTGGGTTGCGTATAGTGATCATTAACAATTGAAATCTTACAGAAAGATTCCTTGGGTTACGTTAGAAATTTTAGAAAAGTTTTATAATTTTCTGAAATCGTATGTATTTTTAGTATTTTCTGTTTGGAGCCTTTAAACCCAGAAAATGTAGTAAAAGTTTGATTATTCATTTTCCGTACCGCATGGAATTTAGCAAAACAAAAAATAAAGAAATAGTTTTAGCACCTTTTTAATTCTGATTTTTATTTCTATAATTTTTATACATATATTAAGGTTTGTATGAAAATTATGAGTCTTTATTTCCAACTGGAAGCAATTATGGCAATTTACTGGTTTTTTCATGTGTTTAAGGAAATTATTTAATTCGAAAATAATAAAAAATATTCAAAAATTATATTTTTTCCCATATGCTGTATTAAGCTATAAATAATGTTTCATGAACGATTAGAACATTTTAGAATATTTCTAAGTCTCGGGGAGTGTGACGAGTTTCGGAATATGTTGGTCGTGGGTGAAACCTGTTTTGAATTTTATCGTTCTGGGTAGAGAAATAGGTACGTTGTGGATAGTTATATTATTAGGTTTATAATATAGTGGTATAGATAGTGTTCTGATCAGTGACTTTGTCAACCTAGGTTAACTCCGAGGATTTGATCAAGAGCATTTTTAGCTTCAGCACTTGGATAGAGGTAAGGAATTTTCTTCCGAACCTAACTCATCTATTTGATTCATATGTTATTCTAATTTGTTATCGTTATTTCTTTGGACTCAATTATAATTGTGATGAAATTGTATCGATTGTCATTAATAACCTTTATTTGAGCCTGACACGTTCATTGAAAATCTCGTTTGATGCTCAGTACTTATTTCTCTTTGAGTGTCGATTTATTCATTGTAATATCGCTTATTGCATTCTGCATATTGGCATGAGATAGTGTATTGAGGAGTTATAAGGATGGTCTGTATCGGGGGTGATATAAGGATGGTCTGTTATTGTCGGAAAATGCTAGTACCTTGAGGGTCTAGCTAGTGTTCATATGCATATGTAGCCATATCGTTATTGAGCACTGCCTGTGTGGCTTTGCTAAGTGTTACCCTGCACTGCCTGTGTGGCTTTGCTAAGTGTTACCCTGCACTGCCTGTGTGGCTTTGCAATATACTCATGTCCGATATCATCTGCATTGTTTCAGTGAAATCGAAAGTGCATTGATTGAATGTTGAATTGAGAAATTGAGAACATTGTTTCTATATTGTCATTTATATACCTTTTTGACCAAATCGTTTTCTTTTTTTTTTAATCCCTACTGAATGTTGAGCGACCTTACTGAGCTCTTGAAAGCTCACTCCGTTTTCTGTTCCCTTCTGCAGGAAATAATCGTCAGTAAGAGTTTGGAACCAATGAGCTTGATTATAGATTAGATTAGCATTTTCATTGTTAGTTATTTAAGCCCTTGCGAGGGGATTAGTGTGTAACTTAATAAATTAAGTACATTACATTGTTTTGAATGAGAACGGTTTCAGTCTTAGTCATTAGAACCCCTGCGTGGGTCAGTATTGCTATTTAGAAATTTTGACTTAGAATTGATGTTTCAAGTATGACAGTATATTTGGAGAATTATTTTACTCAATGGTTTAGTTGCTCTGATGGACTGATGGTTCTAAATTACTTGATTTGAGGTCATAATTGTCTGTTAAGTCAGTTGATGGACTGTAGTGCTCTGACATGGATGTTGTTGGGTTACCTTTAGTGGAATTGAACAAATTAGACAGTTAATGATTCAATGGATTGATCGGTTAACAGTCTGAAAATTCAGGGGTGTTACATAGCCAATTATCTAGCCATAACCATGTGGTCTGTCCATTTCCAATTTTATATGTGAAGTACTGCTAAAATTTCCTTAACCTTCATGATTTTGCACTAAGTCCATGATACGGTCACATATGGCTTGAAGGTCCACAAATGCCTGGCTTTGATGATGAATACATGACACCATTTTACACACAAGGAGTCCTTTTTATGTGCCAGGTCGCATAGGTGTTTACAAATTACAGATTTATTCCATTCTTCAAGTCGCATGATTCCCTGACCTCCTTTATTTTTTGGTAAACATATTTCAGTCCATGTTACTTTTGCACTTTTACACCTCATGTCCTTCCCATGCCATATAAATGATCTTATCTTTCCCTCAATTTGTCTGATTATCTTCTTAGGCAAGATGAATATACTGCATTAATAGACCAGCATACTAAGCAAAACTAATGTAGCAAGCTGTATTTTCCCAGCATATGACAGATAACTGTTAGTCCAACTAGCAATCTTGGTTTCCAATCTTTCTACAAGAACCTTGTAATCCTTGTATTGTAGTTTGCTGAAATTAAAGGCACAGCCAAATAGGTGACATGAAATGTGCCAATAGACATACCAAAACGTCTTGCCAAGCTAGCAGCAATCTCTTGTCCACTCCAGATATGTATATGGAGCTTTTATCCAAATTAGGAGCTAAGCCTGCCATCTTTTCAAGTTTTGCCAGAGCAAGCTTTATTAGATTCAATGTACGCTAATCTGCTTTAGCCAACAAAAACAAATCATCTGCAAAGCACATATTATTGATATGCAGATCTTTACATCTAAGATGATATGTAAAAGTTGGTAGGCCAGCATAAGAATCCATTAAGCCTGAGAATGCCTCCATAACCAAAAGGAAAAGTTAGGGTGAGATAGGGTCCCCTTACCTAAGCCCTTTAGCACTAGAAAAGTATCCCTCTGTATTCCCATTGAGAGATATAAAAAATCTAGCTGTTGTTACACATTGCATGACCCAAGCAATAAATTGTTATGGGAACATTATCATTTCCATCACAGCTTGTAAGAATTCCCAACTCACAGAGTCATAAGCCTTTTGCAAATCCATTTTCAGCACACATCTAGGGGATCCTCCATTCTTATGATAATTTTTAACTAATTCCTGCATGAGAAATATGGTGTCTGCTATATTCCTATTAGCCACAAAGTCAGATTGCCTTTTACTAATTAGTGTTGGAAGGACTTTCTTTATTCTTGCACAAAGAATCTTGGAGATGCACTTATATATTACATTAGAACATGTTATGGGTCTGAATTCCTTTATAGTATTACGACCTGACACCTTAGGAATAAATGTAATGCTAGTATTGTTGAATAGCTTTATACCTTTGACTTTGGTGAAGAATTCCATAATAGCTTCTATCACATCCCTTTTAACTAGCTCCCAATATTTTTAAAAACATTCAGAGCTATAACCATCAGGGCCATGTGCCTTGTTTGCTTTAAGGGAGAAAATTGTTGTTGACTTATTGATTTTGATGATTCCAAATTCATTATCTCTAACATTAATCTGACAAAATTATTAATATAATCATTTCAGGATTTATCTTAATCAAACAAAGTCAAGATGATGCCTTGGACAAAGCTTGGACTTGAAATTCAAAGACTCGAACTACCTTGAAGATGCAAGAACCTGAAGTTTTTTTTTCATATTAGCATTTCTAAGTCCTTCTTAAAAGATCTCACAAAAATTCAAGTAGAGAACCAAACTGATTGTTTCAGTCGAAGGCAAGCAGTTTGCATTCAACTCAATTGTGCAGTTCCTTCGTTTGTCTTAAAAAGAAGTTTTCAGTCGAAGCAAAAGTTTTCAGTCGAAGACAAAGTTTTCAGTCGAAGCAAAAGTTTTCAGTCGAAACCAAAAGTTTTCAGTTGAAGCAAAACTTTTCAGTCGAAGCCAAAGTTTTCAGTCGAAGCCAAGAGTTTTCAGTCGAAGTAAAACTTTTAGTCGAGGCAAAACTTCTCAGTCGAAGCCAAAAGTTTTCAGTCGAATGAAATGGGGTTTTTGGTCGACTCAATTCTTCAGTGTCTGTTCTCACTAAGTTTTCAATCGACTCTATCTTTTGTTTCAATCGAATCTTTTTTCAGGCTTTCCCTTCACAACGGTTCATTTTCTTCTCCAGTATAAAAAGGGATCCTTGAGAGCATTTAAGACATCTATGGCAAATCTTTTTCAAGACTCTCTCTAACTCATCTCAAAACACTCTCTCATCTTGTTCTCTTATTCTCATCTATTCTCGGTTGAGTGAGTTCATCTTTGAGATAGTCTACTGTAAGCTTCTTGGTTTGGTTCTTGAAAGATTATAGATCTTCCCACCTAAGAAAGCTTAGTCTTAGTTTATTCATTGTAACATCTTCCTAGCTAAAAAATGTGGAGGTTGTTGGAGGTCACTCATACAAATCAAGTGAAAGAGACCAAGATCAACATGTTGGTCCAGCAGTATGAGGCCTTCAAAATGAAGGAGCACGAGTCCATAAATGAGATGTACTCCAGATTTACACTCATTATAAATGGACTGAAGCTTTTGGGTGAAATCTACCCAGAAAAAGAAGTTGTATGAAAAGTTCTCAGATCTCTTCCAAAGAGATGGGAAGCAAAACTCACAGCCATTCAAGAAGCAAAGGACTTAAATGTGCCGAACCTTGAAGAATTGGTGGATTCTCTAGTGACTCATGAAATTACAATGAAGATTCATGACGAAGAAGAAACCACCTCCAAGAAGAAGAGCTTAGCTCTTAAAGCTGAGACCTCTCATGAACCTATAGAGAGCAGTGATGATTCTGATCCTTAAATGGCTCTCATCACTCGAAGATTCAAGAAGTTTCTCGCAAGCAAGCGAGATAGGAAGATCAGGAGAAATCCCACAAACCAATCACATCAAAGAAATAATAGTGATTAGAATATGAAGGAAAATTCTGATGTTTGCTATGAATGCGGCAGAATTGGGCACATAAAAAAATATTGTCCGCAACTCAAGAACAAAACTGCAAGCAGCAACAGTTGAGATTTCAAAGAAAAGAAGTTCAAGCCTAGGAAGGCCCTGCTGACTTGGGATGACTCTGATGAAAGAGACAAAGAAGCTAGTGAAGATGATGACGTAGCTAAACTTTGCTTCATGGCCAAGGAGGATCACTCCGATAAGGTAATCTCTGAAAATCCTGACTATAATGAACTCAAGTCATGAACTCAAGTCAGCTTTTCTTGAACTCAGTGAAAATAATGAAAAGTTAAAAGCTAAAAATGCTAGTCTAAAAATTAAGACTCTTTCTTTGATAAATACTGTTGAAGAGTTCAAAGGTGAAAAAGAAGAGTTAGAAGAAAAGGTTGAACTTTATATTTCTGAAAATGTTTCTCTACAAAATCATCTGAATGCTTCTAAGAAGGAAAATTCTTATTTGTCTTCTAAAATCCAATCTCTCAGAGGAGTAAAATTTTCAGTTGAAAATGAATCCTTAAAATCTCAACTGGAAGAAATTTCTACACAAAAAATGAATTTAGAAAGGAGATTGAAGACCTGAATTTCACTCTTTCAAAATTTATCCAAGGAAGAGAGAACTTGGATATTCTTTTTAGGAAGACAAAGATGTGTTTTTGAGGAAAGTGGAATTGGTTACAATCCTTCAAAGAAGCAAAAAAATTACAAAAATTTCTTTAACAAAAATTTAGCTTCTTGCTCACCTTTCACACTCTGTACAGTATGTAAGAAGAAAGGGCACTTAGTTAAAAATTGTCCTCTTAGTGCCGTCAGAAATCAGTCATTCCCTTCCATTACTAAAAATAAAATGAAACAAGTTTAGGTGCCAAAATCTTGTTTATCTAATCTTCCAGGACCCAAGAAAGTGTGGGTACCTAAAGGAACGAAACCAGAATCTGTTGTAGGTATGCTTGAAAGTAAGGGTAGATTCCATCAATGGATTCTCGACAGCGGATGTTCAAGGCATATGACCGGTGATCGCTCACTTTTCTCCCATATCACTTCAAAGAATGGAGGACTTGTTACTTTCGGAGACAACTCAAATGGGAAGATCATCGGTAAAGGAAAAATTGGCACCAGTTCCATATCCATCGACAATGTATCCTCGGTTGACGATTTCAAGTTCAGTTTGATAACTATTAGTCAACTCATCGATAGTGGACACCAAGTTCAATTCGAAGGCGATCAATGCCTAATCGGTCATGCCTTAGATGGAGGTACCTTGGTTAGTAAGAGAGATGGTAATATCTATACTCTATCTTTTGATGCATCTGACTCCTCTCGTGAAATTTGTCTTTCTGCTCAACATAATGATATTTGGTTGTGGCATTGTAGATTAGGTCATGTTCACATGGATCTAATCAAGAAACTTCTTTCGAAAGAGCTTGTCAGATGCTTACCAAAGTTAAGATTTGTCAAGGATAAAGTTTGTGATGCCTGTCAATATGGTAAACAGTAAAAAACATCCTTTCAAGCCAAAAATGTCATTTCCACCTCTCGCCCTCTTCAAGTCCTTCATTTAGATCTTTTTGGCCCTTCGAGAAATGCCAGCCTTGGTGGAAAATTTTATGCTTTTGTCATTGTTGATGATTTTTCAAGATACACCTGGGTTCTTTTTCTAACTCATAAGGATGAAGCGTTTGAAAAAAATTTCAGTCTTGTTAAGCAGCTTCAAAATGAGAAGGAGTTGAAGCTTGTAAAAATTTGAAGTGATCACGGTGATGAATTTGAAAAAGATTTTATTCCTTTTTGTGATCAAAATGGCATTTCGCATGAGTTTTCTGCTCCTCGGATGCCCCCAACAAAATGGGGTTGTAGAGAGAAAGAATCGTACTCTGTAAGAAATGGCCAGAACTATGCTTCATGAAAACTCTCTGCCAAAATATTTCTGGGCCGAAGCCCTCAGCACTTCCTATTACGTGTTGAACAGAGTACTTATCAGACAGATTCTTGACAAAACTCCGTACGAACTATTCTCAAATCGAAAACCAAAAATCGATTACTTCAAGGTTTTCGATTGTAAATGTTTTATTTTGAATAATCGTGAGAACTTAGGTAAGTTTGATGCAAAGTCTGACGATGAAATATTTCTTGGTTATTCATTAAAAAGTAGAGCATATATAATCTATAACCGTAGAACTCTGACAGTTAAAAAATCTATGCATGTAGTATTTGAAGAATCTAACATTGAAAAACCAAGTAAGAATGCAGGTGATGACAGTGAAGAACTCTCCCTGGACTTGAACAACAAACATAATGTCTCCTCAACTGAGGGGGAGTGTTCAACATCTTCTCACAACAACAGTGATGAGACTCAGCCCCTTCCAAAAAGCTGGAGA
This sequence comes from Escallonia herrerae, assembly GCA_033070095.1. NCBI lineage: Eukaryota > Viridiplantae > Streptophyta > Magnoliopsida > Escalloniales > Escalloniaceae > Escallonia > Escallonia herrerae. The sequence continues at coordinate 121,475 of JAVXUP010001362.1, read as the reverse complement.
TATTCCTCAAGTCATCCATTAGAACAAGTCATAGGTAATGTGGAACGCGGAGTTATAACATGATCTATGGTAAATCTTTTCTACGCAGATTTTGCTTTTCTTTCTCAAATAGAGCCTAAAAATATTTTAGAAGCTCTAAAAGATCCTGAGTGGATCCTTGTCATGCAAGATGAATTGAATCAATTTGAGAGAAGCAATGTGGTTCTACCTCCTGTTCAACAAAAGGTCATTGGCACCAAGTGGGTTTTTCGGAACAAACTTGATGAGGATGGTCATATTGTTCGTAACAAGGCTAGACTAGTTGCTCAAGGATACAATCAAGTCGAAGGGATAGATTTTGATGAAACCTTTGCCACAGTCACTCGACTAGAGGCTATCCGAATGCTTTTGGCATTTTCATGTCATATTAACTTTAAACTTTTTCAAATGGACGTGAAAAGTGCCTTCTTGAATGGGGTAATACAGGAGGAAGTGTTTGTTAAACAACCTCCTGGTTTTGAAAATGAAAAATACCCCAATTATGTCTTTAAGTTGAAAAAGGCTTTGTACGGTCTTAAACAAGCTCCTCGAGCTTGGTACGATCGTCTTAGCAACTTCCTCATTGATCATGGATTCTCTTGTGGCAAAGTCGATACTACTCTTTTTACCAAAATTCGTTATTCGCACATTTTAATAGTTCAAGTTTATGTTAATAACATTATTTTTGGTGCCACTAACAATGATCTATGTCAAGAGTTTGCTGAGAGTATGCACAGGGAATTTGAGATGAGCATGATGGGAGAACTTACCTTCTTCCCTGGACTTCAAATCAAGCAATCAAAAGAAGGAATTTTTATATGTCAATCCAAGTACACACGAGAGCTTTTGAAACGGTTTGGCTTGGATAATGCTAAACCTAGAGGGACTCCTATTTCTCCTAGCGTTAATCTTGTCAAAGATGAAAATGGTAAAGATGTAGATAACAAACTTTATCGTGATATGATTGGTAGTTTGCTTTATCTTACTGTTTCTAGACCTGACATAATGTTTAGTGTATGTATTTGTGCCCATTTTCAAGCTTGTCCCAAAGAATCTCATCTTTTTGTAGTTAAACGTATTTTTAAATATCTTTATGAGACTTTAAATCTAGGACTTTGGTATCCACGTAACTCCTCGCTAGATCTAGTAAGTTTTTTGGATTCTGATTATGCGGGATGTCTCGTCGATCGCAAGAGTACTAGTGGCACTTGTTAATTCTTTAGAGATGCTTTAGTGTCATGGCACAGTAAGAAACAAACGTCTGTGGCTCTCTCCACAGCTGAGGTAGAATATGTTGCGGCTGGAAGTTATTGTGCCCAAGTACTGTGGATGCGTCAAACTTTGCGGGATTTCGGCATCAAAATAGATCATATTCCTATTATGTGTGACAGTAGCAGTGCTATTGATATTAGTAAAAATCATGTTCATCATCCATGGACTAAGCACATCGATATTTGTTACCACTTTCTTCGAGACAATGTTCAAAAGGGTTTAATAGAACTCAAGAAAGTTGATCTGGAGATCAGCTCGCAGATATCTTTACAAAACCCTTAGCTGAATCCTCTTTTTATTCTCTTTGTCGTTGCTTAGGAATATGTTATCAGAGCTAAAGTTTTTTTTTATTCGACTAAAAGTCACTCTTTCAGTTGACTTAAAAGTTTTTGGTCGACCGAAAACTTTCTCTTTGACCACAGTCTTGTTTCTGCTTGTTTAAGTCGATTGAAAAGTAGTTTTCATTCGACTCAACACTTTTCGGTCGAATGAAAACTAACTTCTCCTTTTCTCAACTGTTGGATTCAGTCGACTGAAAAGTCATATTTTAGTCAACTCAAAACTTTTTTGCGACCGAAACTTCGTCGTCTATATATACCCCTCGTTTTTCCTTTTCACTTTTTACTGTTACCCTTTTCACTGTTCCTTGTCCAGTTTTTTACAGCCCTATGCTTTTCTTCTCTCTCTTGCCCACCTATCCTCTGGGCCCACATGGACTCAAACCCATATCCTCGTAGTCACCGCCGTCTCGTCATTGACACTGACGATGAATCTGACGTGGCTCCTCCACCCGCTGCTGCTGCTAATGCTCCACCACCACCACCACCTATGACTACTGCTCCACCACCACCTCCCACAGGTCGCCGCACCCACCAGACGCCAACTATTCCTCCTTCCTCTTCAGGTACTGCTCCTCCTCCTGCTACTACATCTTCTTCCTCTTCTTCTCCTCCTTCCTGCCCACCACCCTCATGTCCCTATATTAATAGTAACCAAATTCTTCACATTCCCCATTTTTCAAGTCCGCTGATAACCAAATCATCTTTTAATCTAATTTTGTTAATCGGGAGGTCGTACCCGGTTGGCCAAGTGATGTCAACCTAACGACTCAACTTGGTCTTACCAGTCTTTTTGACCGAATGGGTTGTCCATCCATTCTTTCTCCTCCCTCCACTTACTACCCTTGTCTTGTTCGAATGTTCTATTTGAATATGACATTTAATGCCTTGTCCTCAGCCTTTTTGACCACATATGTTAATGGGGTCACCATACGCCTCGATGCCACCACCTTAGCCCAAATTCTTGATTTTACAAACCAATCCTCCCCCATTGTTTTTCCCAGAAACACGTGGTGCACCACTAGCTCCTTTACCCCACTCCAACAAACACAACCCTTCTAGGAGATCCGTCCATTTCTCGACTCCGCAAACCTAGTTTAGGTGACCTCTCCCCTCTTCATCGTGTCCTTCACCATATTCTGTGTTATAACCTTTCTGGCCGTTCTGGCTCTTTTTCTTCCTTTACATATCTAGACAATATTCTCCTCACACACTTCATTTGGGGCTCTCCTTTGAACATTGCAGCTATTATCATGCTCGTAATGGATGCCCGAAAGAAAAAAAATCTTATGCTAATCTTCCCTTTGGTCTCCTCTTGACTCGTGTTTTTGAATATTTTCATGTCCCTCTTCCTACATATATCTTAGAATGTGTATCTATTCCGAGTCATCATATTATTGATGGAACTTCTCTTCGTCGTGCGGGATTCGCCCTTCGCTCTGATCTCACCACCGACACTGTATCTCTTGAGCGGATCACTGTTACCAACCCCTCCCATAGCTAGTCATTTCAGGTTCCCTCTCCCGCGCCTGTTCCTGCTCCTACTCCCTCTCATACTTCTACTACTTCCCCTGCTCCTGCGGTTCCCCCACCTGAACCTTCTGATCCTTCCTTATCCATTCTACTCCCACCACCTGCTCCTTCCCCGTTCATACCCCCTGTGCCTACTGACCCATCTCCTTCCATACCATTCCCTCCCTCCTACCCTTCCTCATCGGTACCACCTCTGCCCCACCCCTCTCACCCCTCTGATCCCTTCTTCAGCCCACTGAATGACTTCTCAAATCTTAATTTTGATGAGTTCCTTTCCACCGAAAACTCTGACCTCTTTGAGCACCTTTCTCGTCTATCCACTTCGATTCAGTTAATACTTAAATCGTAAACCACCCTCGCTGCCTCTATTACAGCCAACCACACCGCCCTTCTTCATGAGCTTGCCGCCCTTTAACAGTCGGTTCAACACTCCTCAGCCTAGCTTCTCTCGAACCAAATAGACTTTCACACCCTTCTAAACGAACTCACCTCTAACCTTTCCTTTCTTCCTCTCAACCATACTCCCATCCTGGAGAATTTGACTTGGATCTTCACCAGCAGCAGGAAATTACTCTTCAAGCTCATTGTCGCCAGGCCTATCTCACTACGAACATTTCTGACTGAACAGAACTACTACCTAGCACATCATATCTTTGATCAGGCTCATGGCTTTAGGGTGACTCGTCCGAATATCTTTCCCTCTCGACACACGTCGACCTAAGGGGAAGAATGGTTCTTCAACCCGCATCTCCCGTACAACCCTCTGATGTCGCTCTATCCTTGTGTCGTAGAAGTCATTGAAGTACCCACAACAGTTCCGCCGCTTGCTGATCCATCCTCTTCTACCCAAGGTGCTCGTCGATCCATCCTTCTCTGCACAGGGTGCTCGTCGCCAACGGCCCTAGATTTTTTTTTTTACTCATTTGATTGTTGCCTTGGTTACTCCTCTTTTTGATTTGACAAAGTGGGAGAACGATTAATTATTGATCATTCTTTGTACGCATCTTTCATTTTTTTTTTTGTTATTGAATATTAAAAGATATTCTTTTAGTCATTACTTGTCTGAATGTTAACTGATTAAGGGGGAGTATGTTTATATAATGTTAGAACTAATGTTGTCATCATCAAAAAGGGGGAGATTGTTGACTTATTGATTTTGATGATTCCAAATTCATTATCTCTAACATTAATCTGACAAAATAATTAAGATAATCATTTCAGGATTTATCTTAATCAAACAAAGTCAAGATGGTGCCTTGGACAAAGCTTGAACTCGGACTTGGACTTAAAATTCAAAGACTCGAACTACCTTGAAGATGCAATAACCTGAAGTTTTTTTCATGTTAGCATTTCTAAGTCCTTCTTAAAAGATCTCACAGAAATTCAAGTAGAGAACCAAATTGATTGTTTCAATCGAATGCAAATAGTTTGCATTCAACTCAATTGTACAGTTCTTTCGTTCTGTCTTAAAAAAGAAGTTTTTAGTAGAAACCAAAAGTTTTTAGTCGAAGCCAAAGTTTTCTGTTGAAGCCAAACTTTTCAGTCGAAGACAAACTTTTCAGTCGAAGCCAAACTTTTCAGTCGAAGCCAAGAGTTTTCAGTCAAAGTAAAACTTTTAGTCGAAGCAAAACTTTTCAGTCGAAGCCAAACGTTTTTAGTCGAATGAAATGGCATTTTCAATTGACTCAATTCTTCAGTGTCTGTTCTCACTAAGTTTTCAGTCGACTCTATCTTTTGTTTCAGTCGAATCTTTTTTCAGGCTTTCCCTTCACAATGGTTCATTTTCTTCTCCAGTATAAAAAGGGATCCTTGAGAGTATTTAAGACATCTCTGGCAAATCTTTTTCAAGACTCTCTCTAACTCATCTCAAAACACTCTATGAACTTAGTAAACTCGTAATTTTTATTCCTTGGATGTAACTTACTCACCTTGTAAGTGCACTCATCAAAGTTTCACCTCAGGTAAGTTTATAAAACTCTAGTCGGCTGATGCTAAAAGAGAAGTAAGCAGGAGAGAAAACATTGAAATCATTGCCAACATATTCTGCAATAACGATTTAGAGGCAATTGATGGGATAATCTTTTGCAAAAAAGTAAATATCTATGTGCCTGTCAGATTAAGCCAACAAGGTAGGCTGGGAACGCGACTCGCTGATGGCTCTCTGTTTGAATGAGGGTGCGAAGGAGAGGGAGAGAAGAAGACGATGAAGGAGAAGAAGGAGGCGCAACACCTTCATTGTCGGTAGAGAGTTGGATGGACGGCTTGGAGATTAAGATTGTAAATTAGGGTTGGGGAATGAGGGGGAATAAGCAGTTAAGGACATCTTATATATGTGTGGGATGAACGGTTGTGATTAAAGGATGAATAGGATTAATATAGGGGGTGGGAACAGGTTGCGGGGCAGGCTGGATGAAATACCATACCCGTCCCTAACCCGTTGCGAATTTAAAAAAAATACCATACCCACCCCGTGGTCCGGTCAAAGTAAAAAAGACCCGTTCCTGTAGGAGTGGGGCAGGTCGAGGATCCAACAGTTGTGGGTCTTATTGTCATCCCTATTGATTGAGTTTCCTCAGTATAGGTTTTAGCTTCTTCAGTTTAGCACCGAGTCTATGACAAGCATCTCCCTTAACCTCCTCTTCCCACACAGATTTCAAAATTTGGTTGAACTTTAGGTGTTTCATCCAGAAGTTAAAGAACTTGATTATGTTCTTGGAATATTTTGATGACTAGAAGTGAATGATATGATATGCCAGGGGCCATGGTTGTGTGTTTGGAAATTGAGTAGGCCATCCTCATTCTGTGGAGCCCTATCAATCCTGCTCATTATTAAATCATCTTCTCTCTTATTATACCATGTGTAGAATAAGCCAGTAGTGTTGATGTCTTCCAGCTGAGTGTGCATAATGCATTGATTGAATTCTTTGACATCTCTATTGCTAATGCTAACACCCCCTTATCTTTCACTTAAGTTTCTCACTATATTGAAGTCTCTTGCCACCATCCATGGCTGTATCCCAATGATTTTTGCATCTGCTTCCAATTGTGCCCATAAACCTCTTCTTTTTTTCTCTCTATTATTCCCATACACAAAAGACATAAAAAAAATAGGCTGTTGATTTCTTCCTTTGGATACACCTTTGGTGTTCAATGTATAAGTAAAACACCACTCTTTATTCCATTTCTTAATAATAGCTTGAATGTTCTCTTCTCTGACTCTGGTCTCCAGGGGACCTATTATTTCAACCTTGCTTGTTTTTATCATTTTCTTTGCTTCCCCTTGCTTCCTAGGGTCATTAAAACTCTTGATGTTCCAACTTGAGATGATTCTCACTGGTGTTTGGTTCTACTACCTCTATTAGCAGTACCATTTGTCCGATTTTTCCTCCCTACTTTGGCCCCTTGCACAATTAGGCTTTTATCAGGTGGCCTAGGGACAGTACCAACATTAGCACATGTATCTCCTTCTTACGAGAGTGCATCAAATCTGTTGGTTGTTGTTATCTGCACTGTTTTACTCCCCATTGGATGTATGCTTTTCTCCTTTATGTGTTGTATTATTGTGTTCACCTTCCAAATTGGGCCTGACAGTGTTATCAAGTATGTTTTCCTGTCTCTTCTTTTGTCACACTTGCTGGGCTTGGGGCTTTTTGTAGCAATTACTTTCCTTATGCCCAAAGATTTTACAATATGAGCATTTCACAGGCATCCATTCATACTCAACTTTTTGTTGAAGGATATTACCAGTAGGTCCTTTTGACAAAATCACTTTAGGTAGCTCATTCTTTGTCTTTACCACCAAACACACCCAAGCATAATTCAACCTTTATTTGGAAGCTGTCATATAATTTGTGAAGAATGGCTTCCTCACAGTGCTAACAATTCTACTGAACATATGCTTTGACCAAAATTGTAACGGAAGATTTGGAAGCTTAATCCATACAAGTATACAACATAAGTCCTCCTCCTCCTTTAGGGATATTGAAGCTGACAATGGCTTCAGGATGATAGGTTTACTATCGATGAACCAGGGTCCTCCTTACCTGCTGTTTTGCTTTTAAGAATCAAACCAAGTAATGAAAACTCCTGAACATTTAACACTCAAGGTATAACCTCCAATTGCCTCCATTTCCTATCCAAAAATCCTTTCATTACATGAAAGGGGGGCCTTGTTCCCAACACATATATCTCAAGAATATTGTCCCATTGATTCAGTTCATTAGCAATTTCTTCATGAGTATATTCAATTCCTTTTCCATCAGGAATGTCCTATGGTTGAATACCAATTTATTCTCTAGTGTAAATTCGATTTGGATGGGTGATTGATGCATATGATTTTTGAATTGGATTATTTTCCCCTTCTTGATTCCGTTTATTCAATTTTACAGAATTGTTATTACCTAGATTTCATAGGGGTAGAGTGGAAAATCATCATTTCGAGCTAGATTCGCTTCCAACTGATTTTCTATTGGAGGTGGTCCCGTCAATGCCCCCGTATCATGTCTATTTTTAGTTAGAGATAACATGTGGCCAATCATAGGCATCCTCTCTAATTCAACATCTTCATGCGCTTCAAATCTACTCGCATCTGTCACTGCCTTTGGAGTTGTCGGTTCTTGATTTTCATCCACCTGGTTCGTGATTTTGCCAACGTTAACTGTCAATTGTGGTCTCAATTCCAAAATTTCTCTCTTTATTTCCTCAAGCTGCTTCTTCAATTGCTTTATAACTTTTTGCAGTTCGTAATCCTGATCAGAATCTGAACTTGTATTCATCAATTTATCTGGTTGTATGTCTCTGACATCCGCACTTTGATGAGCCCAAAGTCACAGTGATTGTAGAAGGATTTATCGGTGAGACTTCGGGTTTTTTGGTGTCATGCAATTGTTGCCAATCCTTACCTATGAATTCTTGTGCGAATTGATCGTTTGGAGGACCTCGTAACCGTGTTGATCTTCTCGTTGCCATCTTCAGTCATGCATTTACATGGAATCCATCGTTGTTTTGTTGGCCAAAACCCTATCTAATAAGAGAGCCTATGGAGAGAGGAGAGGACTCTCTCTTCTTTTTTCGATAATGTTCCCTAAAAATTTGGACCATTTCTCTAAAAGTTATTGTAGTGCCCCGAAAATCCCATATATTTTTATGGGATAATTTAATTTTTTAACGATGAATTATTACTATTCTTATTATTATTTCTCTTAACATCGATATACTTTTTAGCGACGAATTTGGGGAACGCTATCATTATGATCTTTAGTGATAATGTTATAATCATAAGACATAATTTAACGAATACAAATATTATTGATATTGATTAATGTCGTTGGCAAGGATTAGCGTTAATTGGAATTTTTCTAGAAACCCTTTAGCCACAATTTTATACATATAGTTAGTGTCGATATTTTATTAGCAACTTTAGTTACGAATTAGTGTAGCGGGGTTAAGTAATAACCCGTTAAATTCTTTTAATACGTTATCTTTCATAAATAACTATATTGGGCGTTTTTTTTTAGTTCGGGGTGAAAATTAAATGACTCACGAAATGGTAAAAGGGGTTAATGTAATTATACAACTTAGGGTTGTTATATATATATATGCATAAACTACATGCAGCCGACCCTAATCAACTCCTCCAAAGAATTTTCGGCAAACAACAATAGGAAGAAGGCTTGAAACTGAGGCAGAGAGGGAGGATCCCGAGACTTTCCAGTAAGCCTACTCAGTAAATATATGCTTCATGTATTGATACATATAAATACATGTATTTAAGTAAGGATATCATTGTAGGGGAGGGCCGCTAAGGGATGGATTTAGGTATAATACGATTGGGCTATGGGTGTTGTTCGTGCGTGAGTATGTAAACTAATTTCAAACATTAGTGTATGCTGTGTGTTGTTGTGCGCTGCGGGTAACGGCATGGAGGAAGAAGAGGCTGCCAAGGTGGGCAACTGTGGTGCTGTGTCATGTGTGTATTTTGTGGTGCGTAGGTGAGCGTAAAGGCATAAAAGTGAGGGGAAAAAGGGCTGCCGTGGTGGGCAGCCATGGCGTTGTGCTGTGTGGGTGTTTAGGAGGGTGAAAAGGTGGAAAAAGGAAAGAGAATGGAGCTGACGTAGGGCAGCATATATGTGGATGTTTGAGGGTGAGCTATGAACATGCAGTTGGGTGGCAAATCTAAAGGAAACGGTTGTGCGACAACGGGCGTAAGCAGCCTTGTTCACAGATGTTTAACATGTATATGTCTGGGTACACACCCGTGTAATGGCCATGGCTATGATGGTTTGGAATAGGTGGTGCGTGTGTGAGAGTGCGATGTGCGTGCGAGGGAGGAAAGGCAGCTTGTGTGAGCTGTGTATTGTGTTATTGTGGGTGCAAGTATGGTGGGTTTTTGGCGTGCAAGGAAAGGGGATGGAGGATGGTTGTGCATGGGGTGTGTTGGGGTGTTTTTGTGCCTGTGTGATGGTGTAAAAGGATGGGAAATCTGTTGCAAATGGAGCTGCCAAAAGGCAGCAGGTGAGTGAGGTGTTTGTAGTGTTTTTGTGTGCATGTAAAGGTGTAAAAAGAAGGGGAAGACTACTGTAAATGGAACTGCTATAAGGTGTAGTGTGTGAGGTATTTGTGGGGAATTGAGTACTGTGTTCATGTGCGTGTGTGTATTGTATTTAGTGGTGTATGTTTGTGTGAATAAGTGTAATGTGGTTACATATTGAGGAGTATTGTTTGTAAAGTGTTTATGTAAGAACACAAGTTGGGTTGTATGAGGAAGGAGATGGGTTGTATGAAGAAGGAGATGGGTTTGTAGGAGAAAAGTGATGCTGCGTAGAGAGAGAGAGAGAGAGAGAGAGAAAACTTAGTTTTAAACTTTAAACGCAAAAGTGTCGCTAAAAAGCTATCCTATTCCAGCAGTCTCTTTTCGAATTTTTAAAATATAACTAGAAAATCTTTTGGGCAAAACTCAAAGAAGTAACTTAGGTTTATTTTTCAAGACCTACACACAGTAAACATTTTAGATTTTTCGGAGCTCAGGAAGCATGTTAACTAATTTTATTCGTGATAGATACATTAGTGTATTATAGAATAGTAAACTAAGTTATTAAATTCTGAAACTCCTACAATAATCTTATGTAGCTAAGATAAGGTAGTGTCTAAAGTTTCGAAATATTTTAAGGTCGTTGCTATGTTAGCGGCGTAGCGCCCGAATGGATATAGCGTAACGCTTCATTGTGACAATAGTTACTAAATTATTTCTAAGGACCTCTTCTGAATAAATTTAGACAAAGTGCAAATAGGTAATTATTCATAAGTCGGGGGACGGTTGGGTAAAGCTTACTCATCTTAGAGAAACATAATATCTAAACATGCCCGAGCGACAATAAATGACATCTGTATGATTTGTTATTTAGGTTTTGATAGTCAAAAGTTAGGGCCGGCATTTGAGCAAATACCTGAAGCAGATTTTGAGCGAGGTAAGTACTCCTGCCATATTCCTCCGTACACCCCTATTTTCCGTTTATGTATATGTATAAATGAATTGTTCTAATTAGAAGTTTTAAATCCTTTTACATGCTACTGCTTTTGTGTAAATTGTTTGATGAGAAAATGCATAAAAAAATGCCATGGAATGTTTTCTATGAGTAGTGTTTTAAAGTTGGCTTATGTTGAATGAGACGGTATTTCTGGCTTGGTTGTTGCGCCCCATATCTACGGGGGAAAGTTGGATTGTTGGGTCATGATCAACGGGACGATACGTTGACGCACAGTACTGTTGCTCGTGGTGTGCCCTTGCGTCCACACTATATGTATCCCAGACGAAGGAAGGATTGTGGGCCCTAGTCAGGGGGGCGCATACCCTGACCAAATAAATGTTCATCCCAGATGGAGTAGGGATTGTGGGCCCTAGTCAGGGGGGAACGTACGCTGACCGCAACATGCCTATGTTATGATGAACTGTGATAGTTATTGATGAGCCTACTTGATGTCATACTTCGTTTCTGAGAATCTTGGATGAATTGCTTTCAAAAGTATATATATGCATAGTATCTCTTGTGAAATGTTTACCAGTTTTAAATTGAAGAAAACCATGACATGTTTCATGTTTTTATGAATCCTAAAATTTATTTTAGGGATATGGTTTGTGTACTTACTGGGCCTCAAGCTCACCCCTTTTTATAAATATTTTCAGGCGATCAACTAGATGAACATGAGTATTACGAGGGAAATGAGAATGAAGCCGCAGGAGATGCTCATTAGGAAGTTGTTTAAGCCCTTCAGAAATTGTAGAACTGCCAGTTATTTATTTGTATCATTCGTAACTTAATTTTAGGAGGTTTCTTCAAAATAAATGCTATCGGTCTCTATGGAGGATTTCAGTAGAGATGATTTGGGAAAGAGTTGTAAGGGCATCTTTAGAAATTCATGTTATGATGTTAGTTAATGTATGATTTTAGAATTGTGTACAGGTTTTAGCGAGCAAGGCCTGACAGAGCCCTAAATTGGAGTCTATTGGGTCTGCGGCCGGTCACGTGCCTAACTCGTGGGCCTGCTCGTGGGTTCGGGTCGTGACAGTTATTTTTTGGACTAATCCATGGACAAAGACTCTACTTTAAATACAAAAATATCCGGATGACAAAATATGAAATTTCTCTTGGGTGAAATCTACCAATTAGGCATTGGGACTCTATAATAAGAAAATATTATGTTCAACCCCTTATATACTTTTCAATAAGTCATTGTTTCTAAATATAATTATTGTGATAACTATTAACGTTTTAGTGGGAAATGAAGAGCTGGAATAGTATATTAGGAGGTAAAAATAATATTTTGCCTTAGAAAATTTTTATTTCTTCTTTATTGCATGATACTATAAGATATCGTAATTGTTTGTAAAGGCTAAACTAAAATACTGCTATTCCCGTTTTGTATTAATTAGTATTTATATATAGTGCATTCCCCTTGGCATCACATGAGTATATGCTAGTATTGAGAAATGAAAGTAGGATCATCAATGGAGACCATTACTTAGAGCCTATCCAAAATTTTTAGACTTTTTTCTTACTTTCTTATATAATAGGTACTTAACTTAGATATGATTATAGAAAATGCAGTGTATAGTAATATAATTAAACAATACTTCTTATTAGAATTTTCTTCTCTATTGGGTTTTGCATCGTGAGCCAATGTCCGTCCTTGTCTTTCCCTTCCTTTGTCTTTGTTCTTTTAAATTTCTAGATTATAAATAAACAGAACAATATATTATAGTTCGTTTACTTATTTTAAATTTATTGTTTAACTTCTGCAAAATCTCTTTAGGTTAATTATTCTTACATATATATATATATATATATATATATTAATGTCCTATAAAAATGACTTTTTATTGTATTTGGTGATTGAAGTAAAATTTGAACTCGATGAATTCTTTTTTTATGTTAGCAATTAGTGATTTATTTGTCCTTTTTAATCCCTGATTACACTTGAATATCCGCCCGAAACACGATACTTAGTGAACAAGGATAGCATCGTTTCACAAAAAATCATAAGTGCCCTTGGTTTTTTACATGCTGCTATACATTTTATAATCTTACTGACTATGGGTGAAGATGCAATTTACCTCCATAGGTCATCTCCGCCTATAAATAAATTCCAAAGAGAAAGCCTCCCGTAACGTCTACTTCCAAGAAGCGCCCGCCAGAGCTGCTACTCTCTCCTGAGTTTCGTTGGTTCTCCGTTAGGGTTTCAGGTGCCTCTCTCTTTCTCACCGAGATTGTGTATATGAATAATGGATCTTCGGATTTCTTTTTTTACTTTATATCTGGGTAAGATGTTATGTGTATTCCATTTGAACCCTAAATCTCTGTCAGGCGTTTCAAACAAAACAATGTAAAATTTGTATGATGGACTGATTCAGTGACTTTGCATGGTATAATTTCGAATAATTTTGTTGTGTTTCTGGCTGCATTTTTTACATTTTGTCGACATTCTGGGAAGTGTACAAGTGCATGATCTATCGTTAAATAGTCTATGTTGTCATAAGATCTTTTTGCAGTTCACGATAAATTTGGAATCTTTGTACCAGCTTATGCTGTCTTTAGTATGCTATTTGTGCTTAAGTTCTTATTGTTGCAAGTTCATAACTTCTTCTGTGTTCATTGGGTTTTTGAACTTGTATGCATTTTTGTGTATAATTGGATTTGCTGATAGGTGCTGATTTGGAAGATGTCTCGTGTATACGTGGGAAATTTGGACCCAAGAGTTAGTGAGAGAGAACTTGAGGATGAATTCCGTGTGTTTGGTGTTATTCGAAGGTAAATTGTGGCTGATGGACATCTTTTGCATCATTTACTTGGTGTAGAGCATTCAAATATCTGAATGCAGTCTTCTTCTTTACTCTCAAATCTGAAGCTATTAGCTTGTGTGTAGGATGAAAAGTCTAGTATTTCACGCACGTGTTTATACGTTTATCGCTTGCTGAACGCATTGCTTTGATTAGTAAATGTCCCTGATGAGGGGTTTTTTGTTGGTTTCTTCATTTGCATTGCGGACACATCTTATTTTGAAGAGACAATGTCCCTCAGGCTTTGACGTTTGGTTGTGGGTTTGTTTTTCACCTTTTAATGTCATCATTTCATCTTCTTCTTTGTTTAAGTGATGTTTTTTCTTTGAGACCTGCTATGCACAGTGGCTCATGTTCTGGGTTCTCTTTTGTAAATGTAGACCTATTATCTCTTCATTGATCTCCCCTTTTTAATAGCTAGTGTCTTGATAGTAATATCAGCTGAAACATTTTATTTCCGCAAGCTTAATTTTTTTCCAAGAGGGTACTTAGCACTTGTGATTTTGAATTGTCTATGAGTTAGATAAAACACTTGCTGAATTCGTTGCTTCTGGAAATTCTGTGTCATTTTCTCCATCATTTCTTTTGCATATCAACCTTGTTCCCAGAAGCTTTTTTCAAGCTGATGTATGGTCCACGTTTTAATTCGTTTGTGTTTTCTATTATATAATGTAAAAGGCCACTGCTACGTCATTTGGTATGTGCTGCTTAGTGACAAGATCTGTATCTGATGGTTGCCATTGTTCGTGTTCTCTTGCCTGAAGATTCATCTGCTTATTGTGCTAAACCAGCCACTTATTTTGCGCGGGTCATAATATACCTTTTTTTCGTGCATCCGTATCTATCATCCATATGTTGACTTCTATGGTATTATATTTTGTAATTAGCTGTTAGTTAACTCAATTAATGCGCGCTAAGAACGGATGATCAAGACAAATGGCAGAGACCTTTTTATTTATAACATGCGTGGAAAAGATGCGTCAATGGGTCAGGCATTAGTTTGGAGATCCCAATTCCACGTACCCGGTTAAGCGGGAGGTTCATCCTTCCAAAATTTTTATTATAACTCTTTTGATTAAGTTAGCTTTTAATTTTGGTAAGATTATGTGACACAGGTATTTTTGTAATTTGCCTTCTAGGCCCACTTGCCTTGTCAGCTGCCTGCTCGTCACCTCCCTAGGCCCCTTCACGCTTAAGTACATAGCTAATAAGGAACCCCCTTGTGTGTTAGATTGTATTGAGGGAATTAATCAATTGTTTTCAGAATATATGCTTTTGAAATTGTGATGCATGAACCCTAGGTGTGATGCCTAAGGGTCTATGGGGGTTATTTCTAGAGTTTTATCCTTCTCAATCCTCAGTTTGATGCCTAAGGATCTTGAGGATTGATTCCTATTGTTATTTTCTTCCGATTACTCTTTCATTCTGCACCTAAATTGTAAAATACACCTTTGAAGTCATTCAACTATTCAGAGCAAGATTGGGTCATGTCAAGGCGTTCAGGTTAATGTTTAGGTGGTGATTTACCAATTACCAGCAGGACTCGATCTTTTTTCGAATGATGGAGCAACTTGATTGCTTAAATGCATGCCTCAATGTTGTCTGGTCTGTTGCTGCTAAAGAGTTCATCTGGAACCATGAGAAAATGCATGACCGCCAACAGGGTTTTGGCAGGGGAAGTTCTGACCGGGATGAGACCCTGAGAGAGCATATTTGTGAAAACGGAAGAAAAAGAGAGAACATAGATCTTTAGAGAATGGACAAAAGCTTTCAGCAGTTACTGTATATTCCAAGTCCTTTTATTGGCTTTAGTCTCTGGTTTAAGTAGCTGCTATATTTCTTAGGTCCTTTTTGTTATTAGGTTTAGGCATAGCTGAAGTAACTAGGTTGGTTTAAGAATTTAGGAATCCCTTACCTACAAGGAAAATATTTTGCATTTACTCTACATAAGAAAGCATTGTAGCAACTTTCGGGACAACTTATGAGTAATAGAATTGTGCAGCTTTTGCTCTCTGAAAGTGGTGAGACCCTGTTGGATCTCTTTCAGGTGAGATCCTGGAAGGCCTCAATGAGTCTTAAGGTTTTGTGGTTGTTTGTTATTCTTCTCGTGTTTTTTTTGAAGATATAAAACATACACTGTTCTGGGTACTGTTCATAGCACCCTAAAACAGCCCCAAAAATTTATCCTCTAAATCCATGGCTTCTTAACTACAAAACCTATGAATCTAATCCCTAGCCGACCATCTGATTGGACATAGTTTCTGCGTAATGTTGAAGATAGCTAATATGGGTGTGTGATACCACTCAGACATAGTTTTTGCCGAGACTTTTTCCGTAATGTTGAGAACTTGAGAGAGCAAGTGGTTGCATGGGAGACACTGCACGGACATAGTTTCGCTATAGGATCGTGAAGATAGCAAGTGTTTGTGTGGGCAACACTATACTTGGGCATGAATCCTGCGGAGATATTCATAGGATCTTGAGATCCTCAGAGATCAAGTTTTATCACATGCAGTATTGCTCGACTATAATCATTAGACGTGAGATCCTTAGAATAGAGGTAACATTTCGACCTTTGGGTAGAGTTTTTTGTTCTTTTTATCCGTGAGAATTATGAAAAGCTTTGTGCAGGCAAGTTGTTGCATTTGCTTGTACGTGTTAACCTACTCGATTAAGTCAGAGCACATATATCCCATCAAGCGTATTGCTAGGATGTTTGGAGAAGATGAAAGGATGATATATATTCGAGGATTTGAGCCATGCCGAGCCTTCACAGAGTTTGTGGCTTCTGACATCAACCTGTGAGGGAGAACGAAACATAGGGTCCAATTAACTTAGGGTTTGTTTAAATGCCCTGCGGTGAATTCGAGGCGATGAGGTTGAGCGAACTTGGCAGACTTGACTTTGGTAGTAACAATCTTTGAAATTATATATGTGGCTTGAGGAGGCTCTTAAGAGCTGACCCTTAGGGGTGGACCCACCGTGATGAGGTTGATGTAATGCAGTTACAACAGGAGCAATCCTGAAGCACCACCAGGAACGCTACCGTGCGTCCACCTGGTTATCGTTTTATTGTTTTTCGTTGAAGCTCAGTGTGAGTTATTGAACGAAGTTTCTTTCCTCGTAGAGGTAAGTACATGATTAGCTTAGGTTTTTTGCTTGTCAGCAATTTCGGAAATTGAGAACTTTGTTGGTCACTTACAAGGAATCACATCAAACAATATGGTTCTACCTTGATGCAGTACCTATCTTGATGCAGTGACTTGTGAAGTAGCAGATTTTTAGATTGAGGTGCATCAACTACTCGTGAATTCTTGCAGGGTTTGACTCCTCTTTTCTTTGTAGACATCACTGTCACTTTTTTTCTCACTTCATCCCACTTTGCCTTATCGAACAGCAAGACCCCTCTTGATTGGCGTTGTTATTCCTTAGGCTTTCGTTTACTTTTCGGCTCGAACAAGAAGAGTTGTCTTGGTTTTAAGAGGGGTCTTGTTGATCGATAAGGCAAAGCGGGATAAAGGCTAGGGACCCCTCTTGAAGGTTTGTACTTCAGAAATTCGTATAGATTCTCAATTTCCCGAGTGGCTTCGTCTAAGCGCCCTAGATATTGGGACAAGCATCGTTCTTTTCTTGGACCAACATGTGAAAGACTACTAGAATTCTTGTGATTCATAAGACCGCTAGGGAAGTGCTCGTGGGAGCTGTGAGAAAATACGGATGGGTCGAGTTGGGTGTGCCTTCATCAAGTGTGTTCATCTCGTCCAAAACCTGAAGCAACATCATCGTACTTTACTTTCAGGTTGATATACATGTAACCAGTGCCATAGTATGTGTCGCCTAGGGGCATCTTAAAGTTTGCTAGGAGTTCAACTTCCTTTGCAAAGCAATGTTTGGAGGTTGATAAGTACTGCGGTGCTGAACTATTTTGCGATGAGCACCCAGCCGAGATGAGGATCTGCAAGAAGGAAGAATAAGAGGACTACCGGAGTGCAAACCTACTCTGGCTGTATCCGCCTTGTCCCTTGAATCTAGCTATTAAGTTGGATTCTCAATTATGTTATAACCATCTTTATAAATTTGGTGGGAGGATAGGCGGAGAGAGCTATCACCAGAAACATGATGACATCTGTGTCTTGAGCGGGAGATAGGACTTGCAGACGTGTCAGTGTCCTGGAGGTTTTGTTGACACCTTTTTTAATTTGATTGATGGACCTCTCTTGTGAGATTTTCCTGAAGAGTGTCCCAGAGATGTTGATTGTTCTCATGATGAATATCAAGACGGCTTAGCCAAGGAGTAACAATGGTGGCACGCCGCAATTGCTGGAGTCGTTTTCTCTCTACGTCGACCTGTTGAATATGGTTAGATCGGTCTGTCGCATAAGTATGAAGAGATTGACTTTAATGGTGACCACCTGTAGGGATTCAGCGGAGACCTTCTCGATGCTTTAGTCAGAACGGAGCTATAGGAGGTCACTATGAGAGAGCAAAAGAATACGTGCTTGATTACTTGTGTATCTTGGTACGCAGATCCCCTTTATTAGCAGGCAGGTGTTGGAACTTGGAGTACCTAGAGGTTCCCTTTGTATTGGGTAGGTGTTGTAATTCGAATTAGAATTCAAAAGGGCATGAATGCGTTTCTTTGGAGGCAAGCTGGAATATTTGGGAGAACCAAATCAGAGGGTCTTAATTGACTTTGACCAGAGTTGACCACATCTGACCACCTTGCTACGTCAGCAGTTTATAGGTTGTGGCATTTTATCCTTCTCAAAGCCTAACGTTGGTGCAACATATGGTGAAGATGCTCGCAAGCCTGGGAGTAGGGGTTGCAGTAACGGTGTGAAAAATGAAAACCAAGTAGAAGAGGCAAATCCTCCTTTAAGGACCAACTCTGGGCTTCTTAAGGCAATAAAGGCCTGTGCTTGGCTTGAGTAAAGAATCTTGTGGATAGAGATTAGTACGATCCAAAAGTAATGGCTCGACATATAGAACAAAAAAGAATAGAAGTTCCAGATTTTTAGGGAAGGGTGAATTTTATTGTGTATTACGGGTGCCTTGCTTAAAATTGAAGAGTTTTTTGATTGGCATGATATTGCAATTGAAAGTAAGATTTGCTAAAGTGATAGACTGGTTTTGAAGGAGATATATATTGTGTAGAGAAACCACTTGATGTAATATGAACTTCAGATAAATGTACTCCCTTCAATTACCGGGATAAGTTGTACAAGCAACTTGTCAGTATTGAAGTTATATATTGTTGAGGATACTTTTGATGAGGTGGTAGCCATGGCAATTGTGAGCCTGTGAGTGGCTGGTCTTGTGACACACAAGGATGCACAGCCTCAAGAGAGTGAACGGCAAGGGCGAGGACAGGGTTCTAGTGAGACTTGGAGGGAAGGAGGCAAAGGATGGGAGTTTGAGGTTCCATATGTTTTATGAACAGTGCGGCATGAGTGGTGAAGTTAGTAGAGTTGAGGCTGTAGTTTATAACTTCTTCTAGTTTTGCTTTACACTTGTCTATATTAGAGTTGGTAGAGGATCACGTGAGGTGTCTCATACCTCAAATGGCAATCAATGACCGTCAACTTATATAGGGATAAAAAGGGAGAACGTCTTGGAGCAGATTTTCACCCTTATAATTTGAAGAGAGTGGGATGGTAAAGGTCCCCACAAAGGACATTTAAGAGGCAGGTGACCCCTCAGAGGGCTTCATGTGTCATTGCACCCAATGAGTACTCTTTAAAGGTTGCAGGCTTCGTCCTTTTTCTCAGGATTGCAATGTTCACATAAGGTCACATGACACATGGTCATTGTGACACCCCCTGCTCCCAGCCACCTAACCACTTGTCTCCCTCTCTTCCGAGGAGTTTCACCTTCGACGGATGAAGGACGACCTCGTGTCTTATCATCAAAAGGCCCCGCCCTCGATTCGTAGGGGTTGTACCTATTGAGCTGCACCTCGAGGTTAAGAAAAAGGAGAACCTTGAGGATAATTCCCCTTGAGGCTCGGGGCTAGGGAGCTTGGGATGATGCCCCTTGAGGAATTACCTGGTGATTAATTAAAATTCTTTTTTATTTGCCTCTTTCATCAGTCAACAAGTCAACGCAGAGTAGAGGTGACCCATTCGATGCTTTAACTGTGGGGCCTAGTCAGCTTCCGTGTCATGAACCTTTGACGTGGTTGATTCGTGCCACGTCATTCCTCACAAACCACGCTCAAGTAATAGTAAAGTACCCTTGTCAAACACTTGCATGATTTAAAGCTGGTCTAAGGGTAGATATTAGACGTGAACTCATTCGACAACCCCCCTGCAACTTGGAACAGGCTTTCCACGTGGCCCTTGACATTGAAAATTACTTGAATATCTGGTTTCTAGAATAGTTGGGGAGGCAGCAAATCAATGACCTACTAAAGGAGGAAAAACAACTACATATACCTGAAAACTGGTCTGACTAGAGGCCAATGTATTGTGCCCTTCAAAGCAGGTGGAAAGTTGGGTTGTTATTTAAGTTGTCGTGAACCTGGACACATGGCCTATAGTTGTCCAAAGAAGATGCATCGCATGTTAGTGCAGAAGGCAAGCAAGAACAGTCACTACACGATGCCCAATGAAGACAATACCTTTGACTATCCCGGGCATTTGTAGCTGTGATTTGGAAGTAGCAGGGGAGGGCAATTTCTTTCTTTTGTGGCCAGACACGTTTTTGCTCCTCCTATAATGGAGCAAATGATTGGCATTGCACATCTGTTTTCTAGATTCTAGTGCGTTCTGGATGTCAAGCTAGAAGCTTATTATTGATCGTGGAATGTCATTTCAGCCTCTTTAGTGCAGCGTCTTAAGCTTCCCCCATGGAATGGCATCCAGCATCCTCAATCATATAAAGTGGCTTGGATACATAGAACTTTAATTCCGGTAACTCAACGCTGTCTTGTTTTTTTCCTCACGTGGAGTTCATTAAGATTCTATCCAATGCGATGCAATTCCTATGAGTGTTACACGAACGGGATGGGCTTAATGTTCCTAACCCAAACTGAACCTTTGACGGTCATAATCACTTTTTTTTTTAAAAATGGAATTCTATGTGGCGCGAGATGGAAATGACGAAAATACCTTGGCGTCTATTCTCCCTTTTCTTCTCTTCTGGAGATTTTGTCCATTCCTTAGTTGCAGGAAACTCCTATTATGGTGACGTTTCTCTCTCGAAAACTCGCTTTTGCGATCCCAAGTTAGGAGCTCCATGGGATCTCGTCCCAAACTAAGATGGGAACTCGATCCCGCTAGTTGGATAGAGATGCATGGAACAAGTGATAGAATACATGAAAATCAAGCTCTTTTCAACTCAATTCCTTGTTTCTCTCTTCCTTCAAGTCCTTAAAGTCTCCTTGTCTGTTGTTGCTATCTATGTAAACTATGTTAAACAAATGATAATACTCTTTACGCATTTATTTATTCAAGCCGCTTCCAACCTCAGATTCTTCTTGGTGCTTACGCTTCCCCGCCCCCGCCCCCGCCCCCGCTTTGTGCAACTAAGGTCCATTCTCCCTCGTCCCCTACTCACTCTCTCTCCCTTTCTCTCTCTTCCTCTAACTTTCTGCTTTCACTTCATCCCTGTCAAGAATGGAAATGACAAAAATACCCTTGGCCTCTATTCTCCCTTTTTCTCTCTTCTGGAAATTTTGTCCATTCTCTCTCGTCCCCTGCACGTTCTCTGTCTTTCTCTCTTTCTCTTGCTCTATCTTTCCCCTTCCACTTTATCCCTGTCGCTGCCACCACCACTTTCACACCCACGACCAGGCACACCACCTCTTCACGCCTCTCTAAACACCATCAACATAGATCACAAGCACCGCTGTACGATACTACAACCATCATTAATGACGACCACCATCAGATCTTTACAACCACGACGACTTCCAAAATCTATGCCATCTTCCTGTTATCTCTTTTCTTCCACCCTTAATACACCCCCCCACCCACCCCACACCTACCCACCTGTTGTCAGAGAAGAGAACTATTAAGTGTTTTAGAAGATGACAGTGTGCTAGATTATCTAGCTGCACTGGTTTGGTGGCTTTATTAAATGGGACTCGCAAAATATTTTTCAAAATACAGAAGGGTATTTTGGTGAAAGTGATCAGTGTGCCAAATAGTCTGGCGCAATGCTTTCTGACTTCTTAAGAAAATCATCTGGAGCCGACCGATTGGTTGTGGTGAACTGCTCCAGATAACTAGGACCAGGTAGCCCTTCCCTGACAGCAGGTGGGGATGGGCTCCCATATGTATGAACATATATAAAAATGTGCGTGGATATATGAATTTTTTGTGTGCATATGCATATATGTATACCTTAATACATGTACATATAATACAAATATTAAATGTGTTTTTGTGCATATGCATATATGTATACCTTCATACACACACACACAAGTATATGATATTATATGTACATGTATGTGTGTATATTTATATAAATATATAATATAATATAGTTATATAAATTATACACGAACATCTATAGTTTACATGTACACATATACCTATATGTATATCTTTATATATATGCATGTGTGTGTGTGTGTACACACACCAATACACATATATACCTCTGTGTGTGTGTATTTATATTTACGTAGATATATACGCGCGCGAGCACATATCTGTCTATGGGGACTGACCTGCCACTGGGAAAAGCCCATTTGTCCAACAGCCTACCCCCCCCCCCCCCCCTGGCACGCGCTCAATGACTGGTTTGCCCTCACCTCCTTTCTCATTCCTTTTTGTTGACGAGCTTTCTCCTTTCACCCAAACGAACCACCGCCACGCTACACAACTTGGCACTTGCACAAAATAACCATCACAAAGATTCATTTACACATCCATAGCCAACAAAATATAATAATTTCTCGGTGCTAGCTCTGGATCAGGCCCCTGTGTATACGTGTTTGTGTGTGTGTGATTACTGAAGTCTGTTTCCAAATACGTACGTAAAACTTTTTGTCCCTGTTAAACTGGTTTGTCTGCAGTTTCTAAGGTTTATGTTTTTGTGCTTGAAAGGTTGACTCTGAAAGAGCACTAGATAAGTATGAACAAAATTCTAATATCTCAACCTTTAAATAGATAGTTCAGTCTCTTTAACCGTGTCGGTTTGTGTCTGACCTCATTTGAGATCATCAAGGCAGTTTGTTTTAGCTTGGCCACTGCTTCTGGTAGTTCAAGTTCTTGTGTAGTTATTTTATATGGATATGGATCTGGAGCCTGCTTTTGGTTATTAAGTGAGGCTAGTTTTTCTCATGTCCATGACCCTTTTAACTGAATCAGCACCCTTTTCCTTCAAAGAATAGCCTTAAAGACTGCTCTGTTTTATTTTAGATGGAGTCATCGTCAAATTCTTTTGCATTCACAAAGTTTTGAATGATTGTCTTGTGCAGTGTGTGGGTTGCAAGAAGGCCTCCAGGTTACGCTTTCATTGATTTTGACGATAAGAGGGATGCACAAGATGCAATTCGCGAGCTAGATGGTATGCCTATGGGTTTAAATTCTCAAATGCTCTCACATATTTGGACTTTTCGCTAGGGCATTAGGTGATAAAAGTTTCATTTGTATGCCTTCCTAACTTAAAACTCAATTTAACATGAATTGAGAAAGCTGTATCCTACTTAGTTTCCAAATCCTGTATAGTAAGTATATCACAGCATCTGATGTTGTTTGCATTAGTGTAATTGAAAATGGAGTGTAAGTTAAGAGTTCAAAGTCGGAGCTGCCACAGACAATTGGAATTGCATTAGCTGTTTAAAATTGTTGCTCTGATGCTTATTCTCTCAACTCATGCTCCAATGGGAAGGCGGAGAGTTCATATACCAGTTGCCTTATTGTTTTGGAAACAGGCAAGAATGGCTGGAGAGTCGAACTGTCTCACAACTCTAGAGGAGGAGGTGGTGCTGACCGTGGAGGGGGTCGTGGAGGGGGTCGTGGTCGCTCTGGAGGCTCTGATTTGAAGTGCTATGAATGTGGTGAACCTGGTCATTTTGCTCGTGAGTGCCGATCACGTGGTGGTACTGGCAGACATCGCAGTCGCAGCCCTAGATACAGAAGGAGCCCTAGCTATGGTCGGAGGTATGGTCCGTTTTATATGACTCTTGAGTGTCTCATACTTTTTATGCGTGATTGTTCTTCTTATGGTACCTGTGGCATGAAATAACTGAAGGTGCTTTCTTGCTACACTTTTGTTGATACAGATTTTTTGTTATTTATTTAAAGGAGATGGTAACAAGAGAATTGGAGTGGCAGGCGTGAAGTAACGCGTAATCATAATGTACATACTTGAATCTTTTTATGCTTAGCTAAACTTTTTCATTGAAGCAGGAGCTACAGTCCTCTTGGCCGATCCCCAAGACGTCGCAGTGTATCACCTCGTGCTCGCAGCTTTAGCAGGTCACCACCACCTTATCGTGGACGTGAGGAGGTGCCATACGCAAACGGGTGAACTTCGACCTCTATGAGTTCTCATAAAATTTTTATATTGGTTTTTTAACAACCTTGTGGAGAATAGTGACTATGATTTTGCTTTGGTAATTGCATTGTCAGGCCTGGTCCCTGGGGTTTAATTCTTTTTTCCCACCAACTCAATTAAAGCCTTACGCTTTTATTTTTGTGATAAAAAGATTGGTCACGGCTCATTAACTTCTTTCATTTGTTTTTTTTTTTTGGCCTGGTTTTCTGCTTTGGGAAAATGGAGGGGGTGGATGCAATGGGTTTTCGGTGTTGGGTGTGTGTGTGGTGGTGGGGAGGGGAAGGGATTTGTTGTGCAAGCTTGTTTTGTACTTTGTTCTCAAGGTTGACCCAGTGCTCCCTAAGGAAGAGAGAAATCTGTCTCACAAATTGCTCCTTATTGAGTTTTTGCAGAAATGGCCTTAGGGATCGGCGCCGAAGCAGGAGCTGAGTATTGCATGCTTGGTAACTTGACTTTGTCAAGGTGTTTCTCGGATTATATTTAATATGCTTCGACTTCATCACAACTATGTTAAAGGGGCTGTTAGCTTCAACTCGTTAATTTGGTTAAGTTTCTTATCCTACTTCAGTCTTAAGTTTGTTCTATCTATGCTTAGTAGTAGTTTGTCATCGGCAGTGTAGCTGCTTGAATTTTATTAAACAAAATTGCAAGAAAGCTGAGAGTTATGCTTTTGTTTTGTGTCGAGGTGTTTTCGTAGTTCTGCTTCATTGGTTTTCTGCTTCTACACCACTGTGGTTTGGTTCCTTGCTGCCCTGGTCTGGGACTTTCAATTTGAGTGATTTTGGTCCCAGGTGGCTACGTCACTGCATGCTTCTGTGTGATTGAATCTCTGCGGCTGTGATGCACTCCCCAAAATATAGTGGGATTTCTTTCACGTACTTGTAAGCATTGCGGAGCTGCTTCAAACTCTTCTGGTAGGTACTTTATCTGTTCTACAGAAGTTTGGGGCCTTTTCATTCTTTGATGGAGGGTGTTCAAACTCAATGAAAGGTTCACTTGTGGGTGCTTGAGATGCTCTGTTTTTCCCTTCCTTAAGAAGATACTTTGCATTTTCTTCATAATGCCATCTTGGCTGCTATAGAAACAGATTTTTACGTCGGCTTAGCCGGCTTAGCGTGGCCATGAAACAGATTTGATATCTGCAAATGAGTTTTAAACCCTTTTTCAATTTATATCTACCTTTGTGCCTCTTGGATATTATTTTTACCTACTAAAAGATTTGATCTGGGGACGTGTGACCGTAAAAGGTCTTCTTTCAACTTTCAAATAGCGTGTCATTGTAGTTGATCCGTGCGGGGCCATTAAGAGGTGCAGTGGTTAGTTCACAAGAAGGTCCCGGCGATTGTTTTCCCAGATAAGACGGGAGGACAGGTCTCACTCACAGCCTTCAGTTCTCCGTACAAACTTTTCTTCATGCAAACTTGCGATTAATATTAAATTTCACTTCAGTTTTACGCTTTGATATACGTTTTAATTCTGTCCTGGCTCTAAATGCAATCTGTACCCGCCATGAAGATATTTACGTGGAACACGCATATGCACCCATTCCGTTCCCCCATTCCCCAAACTGAAGGAAAAACGAGATGAACCTTCTGTGTTGGTTGACTAAGTAAGCCAACCTGCCTTTTCTTGGAAACAAAGTTATTACTTGTTTGAACTAATTATGATGTACCCTTTTTTTTTATATATACTGTAGAATTGCATTTCAAAAATTAGGAATAAGTTACAAGAGTAGTAAACTCTCACAGACAACTAAACTTTCAGAACATTTCTACTATCCTAAACCCTGCAAAACTAACCAGTAACGGCTTTACATTGCCATTAAATTACACTATAGTATATAGATTAACATTAGAAGAACTCGCTCAGATGGATCTATATTTTAATTTACGTCAAAAACAATTACCCCAAAAGCATGGATTGGTGACTCTCTCTCTCTCTCCCTCTCTCCTCTCCCTCCCTACCCCCTCCCTCCCTCCCAATTATTACATGTATAAAGGAACTGCCCAATAAGAAACGGTGCCACAAATGATCTGTTGATCTGCAAGCTACCACGCAGAGCCATATTGCCCATAAATAAATAAGCCATTCAACTGGTTAGTATCCATCCAACATGCCACCGCCTTTATCGTTTGGGTCACTAGCCGTGTTGCTATCTCCACCATACCACAATTACCGTGAAACAAAGTTGTGAAGTTATCGGGAAACAAAGCTGTGAACCCAAGCTTCCCTTCAGCACAGCTCGAGATTGTTTGAATGGGACTAGAATAATCACCCCATCTTCCAAGCAGCCAACATTCCAACCAAGTTGTGGAAACAACATGGCTTTCTATACGGTGATGCTCCGGGCTTATTGACGACTACCAAGCAAAAACATAACACACACACACACGCACATGTTCAAGCTTAATCAGTCATACATACTAGCATTTACCAAGCATGCAACATATAACGAAATTGTCCAAGGTGGAGGGGGAAACCACCACGATAGGGGGGGTAGGGCAGCCGGTGAAACTGGGGAAGGCCAAGTCGAAATCTAGATGGGGGAGGGGATACTCATACAAACTTCGGAAGACTACAATAATGATGAACGGCGTAATATCATCAAGTAATTAAATTAATTCCATGACACGCCAATAAGAAGTCGAGAAGTATCACTATCGTGGGAAAACTGCAGCTGGAATCAGAAGAATGCCCACTGCTGTGACCTTCCATTCCAACATGCAGAATGATCTGCAGATATCTCCAATACATAACCCATTCAAAACTATCTCATATCGGCAATGACACATTTTGATTATCTTCCATAGCCACTTGCCGACAAGCGAGAACCCATCAAGGCATATAAGAAATCATGTCGCCATCACCTCCACCTGTAACAACCTGAACCTTGACATTACCTAACCGGTTAATTTATTTTTAAGTGACGATTTTTATACACAAGATTTAACATCGATTTTTATGAGTGAAAATCTATTGGCAACCTTTAGCGACAAAAATTTAGAAAAAGATAAATTATAATTTAAAGATGAAAATTATAAGCGATATTGATGATGCGGAAAATGGTTCGGTGCTACGTGGAGGTGCCACAAAGGATGCGGTCTGAGTCAGCTTCTAGATAGGCAACGCGGGAGACAGCAAGGACGGCGTAAGGGCCGAGGGCAAGGCCCCCCGACAGGTCGCGAGGGCTGGTAGCGCCGCGCAGGCAGGGGGACGACGAACAGGGGCGACAGTCGACGGTCCGTGTGACTGGGGCGCAGCGTCGAGGGTTCGTGGACGTGAGCCAAGTGTGTTTCTCTCACTAGAATTCCAGAGAGAATGTGTTTTAGAGAGAGAAAGTGAAGAGTCCAAAATGAGAGCCAGATCTTTGAAAAAGCTCCAGAGTCCACTATTTATAGGCAAAAACGTGCATGTGTCATAAGTTGACATGTGTCACCCCTGGGAACGACACGTCGCCAGGGGGCCAAAGCACTGATCCTCCGTTGGGACTGCCGGTCCCTAAGTTCGTGCTGCCCTGCCCTTGCGACGTCTCTCTGCCTGTCTGAGGAGACTGATCATGCCGCGGTAGCATGGTCAGAGTAGCCCATTGCCCCAGCCTCCAGTCCAAGCCCTTACTGAATCCCACAGGCCTGGCAGCGGTGGGGAAGACCCGACGCCCAGCTGCCAGGTGGACTAGGCAAGATGCCCTTCCGAAGACCTGCTCCCATCTCGGAGTGACCTGGGGGTCATAGTCCTTAGGGGTGCTGACGTGAGCTGCCGGTGCCAGAGCACGTAGGCCAGTTACGCAGGCACCCTGGCGGAGATAGTGTCCCGGAGGAGTCGCCTATCCCGCTGCGAAGGGTCCTCGTGCCGGAGCACGGAACGAAGCCCTCTAGGATGAAGACGGCGATGGCTTTGAGGTTGTGAGCCCATCCCGTAAGCATATAACATGATTGTGGCGCATGGGCGCGGTGGAGTGCGGGCGACGAGGGTCGTAGAGTGACGTCCGAGCAACAAGGGTCGTTGCGTGGATGGCGCGCGACCGTGAGCGACGGTTGTCATGGTGACAGAGCGGCCACAAGTGACGGTCGTAGAGACTATGAGCGACGGTCATCGCGACGAAGGAGCACGGCCGAGGGTGACGGTCGTCGCGACTATGGCAGAGCGCGGTCGTGAGCGACGGTTGTCGTGACAACGGAGCACGGTCAAAGGTGACGGGCGTCGGGACTATGGTGGAGAGCGGGCGTGAGCGACGGTCGTCGCGACTATGACGGAGCGCGGTCGCGAGCGACGGTCATCGTGACTATGAGCGAGCGACGGCGAGCGAGGGTCGTTGCGGCGACGGAGCACGGACGAGAGCGACGGTCGTCGCGACTACATCGGAGCGCGGTCGTGAACGACGGTCGTCGGTCGTCAAGGCAGGTGGCCGACCCCTTGGGGTGGCCGACCCCCAAGGGAGGCTGACCCCTTGGTGTGGCTGAACCCCAAGGGTGGCCGACCCCTTGAGGTGGAAGGCACGTCGAGGTCGCTTCACGGGCGGTTCACGTGACTTGAGCATGCGTTGCTTTGACCGGCTCTCGAGCGTTGAAAACTTGACCGCTGACTGGGCGATGTGTCGTGCAAAGTGGGTCCCTTAGCGGGTCCTGGGGTGCGACCAGAATAGGGTATGAACATAAGCCCCCTGCGTGTGGCGCGCGCGGAGGGGCAACCCGAGCGGGCGTTGCACGCATAAACGATGTGGTTACAGCCCATCCTGCTACGGGGGCCAGGGTCCCTGGTGATGGAGCCTGCGATGACGCTAAGCCCGTGTAGCAGTTTGATTGAGCCGGCGATGGCGCTAGCCCGTGATGGCGCTCAGCCCATGCCGCAGTTTGATTGAGCCGGCGATGGCACGAAGCCCGTCCCGCAGTTTGATTGAGCGGGCGATGGCGCTAGCCCGTGATGGCGCTCAGCCCATGCCGCGGTTTGATTGAGCCGGCGACGGCATACAGCCCGTCCCGCAGTTTGATTGAGCCGGCGATGGCGCTAGCCCGTGATGGCACTCAGCTCATGCCGCAGTTTGATTGAGCCGGCGACGGCATACTGCCCGTCCCGCAGTTTGATTGAGCCGGCGACGGCACGAAGCCCGTCCCGTAGTTTGATTGAGCCGGCGATGGCGCTAGCCCGTGATGGCGCTCAGCCCATGCCGCAGTTTGATTGAGCCGGCGACGGCATACAGCCCGTCCCGCAGTTTGATTGAGCCGGTAATGGCGCTAGCCCGTGATGGTGCTCAGCCCATGCTGCAGTTTGATTGAGCCGGCGATGGCGCTAGCCCGTGATGGCGCTCAGCCCATGCTGTGGTTTGATTGAGCCGGCGACGGCATACTGCCCGTCCCGCAGGGAGGGGTCCTCGTGCCGGAGCACTACAAGCGGAGCCCCCAGAATGCCGCACACTCCGGAGAGTGGGTCGAAGATCTTCCACGCCCATGGCGGGGGCGCATGGTGTGGTGAACGGGTGTTATGCCCGGAGGCTTGTGGCATGGTCGTGGTGCATGCACATGGCGACGATTGTCGCGGGGACAATACTTGGTGCCGGAGCACATGTCATGAAAGTGGTGCGGCGACGAACGTCGCGAAGCAATACTGTGCCGGGGCACATGTGATAAGAATGGCGCATGGGTGCGGCGACGAAGGTCGCGGAGCATATACTTGGTGCCAGGGGCACGTATCATGAAGATGGCGCACGGGCGCGGCGACGAAGGTCGTGAAGCTAAAGTCGGTGCCGGGGGCACGCATGATGAGAATGGCGCACGGGCGCGGCGACGAACGTCGCGGAGCTATACTCATGAAGATGGCGCACGAGCGCAGTGACGAACGTCGTGGAGCTAAAGTTGGTGCCGGGGGCACGCATAATGAGAATGGCGCACGGGCGCGGCGACGAACGTCGCGAAGCTATACTTGGTGCCGTGGGCACGTATGATGAGAATGGCGCACGGGCGCGGCGACGAAGGTCGCGAAGCTAAAGTTGGTGCCGGGGGCACGCATGATGAGAATGGCGCACGGGCGCGGCGACGAACGTCGCGGAGCCATACCTGGTGATGTCGTCATGGCAATTGTGCATGGTCGGTGACGAGCATCAAGTGACCATTGGCATTGAGCGCGCGTTGTAGAGAGCGCGATGAGTTGGCACGGGCGACGTGGATCGAGGAGACGGCACGTGGGCGACGGGGCCTGTCGCGGAGCTATCATGTGAATGCGTGCGACGAAGGTCGTAGAGGTGGCGCGCGGACGACGAGAGTCGCGGAGTTGGAGGGCCTGCGACGAGAGTCGCAGATCGCACGGACGCGGGCGACGAAGGTCGCAGAGATGGCACGCGGGCGACAAGAGTCGCGAAGGAGCGCGGGTGACGGGAGCAGGGAGCTGTAGCACGGACGCGAGCAACAAATGTGTGAGGGCGATGAGAGTTGTAGAGCCGCCGCGCGGACGCAACTAACGCGGGCGACAAGAGTTGCGAAAGGTGCGCACCACGCTGGTGGCGGGGGTCCGCACGGAAGGTATGCACGGCGCTGGCGACGTGGGTCGCGGAGACGGCGCCCGGGTGACTAGCGATGAGGGTCGCGGAGATAGCCTCCAGGCGATGGGCAACGAGTGTTGCGGAAGGTGGGCATGGTGCTGGCGACGGGCGTCGCGGAAGGCGCCCGGGTGACGAGCGGTGAGGGTCGCGGAGATAGCCCCCAGGCGATGGGCAACGAGTGTTGCGGAAGGTGGGCATGGTGCTGGCGACGGGCGTCGCGGAAGGCGCCCAGGTGACGAGCGATGAGGGTCGTGGAGATAGCCCCCAGGCGATGGGCAACGAGTGTTGCAGAAGGTGGGCATGGTACTGGCGACTGGCGTCGCGGAAGGCGCCCGGGTGACGAGCGATGAGGGTCGCAGAGATGGCGCCCGGGCGACGGGCAACTGGGATCGCGGAGACAGCCCCCGGACTACTGGCAACGAGGTTTGCAGGAGGTGCGCACGGCGTTGGTGACGAGGGTCGTAGAGATGGCACCCAGGAGACGAGGGACGAGGGTCACGGAGACAGCCCCCTGGTGACGGGCAACGAGGGTTGCGGGAGGTGGCCCCCAGGCGACGGGCGTCGCGGAGACGGCGCCCGGGCGATGAGCGACGAGTGTTGCGAGGACGACGCCCGAGCGACGTGCAACTGGGGGTCACGGAGTCGGCGCCCGGGCGATGGGCAACGAGTGTTGCGAAGACGGCGCCCGGGCGATGGGCAGCGGGCTGAAGGTGTGGCGCTGTGGCTGTGGAGGCTGAATGCGGTGTTGCCTTGTGAAAATGGTGGGTGCTTTTGTTAGCGTTGTGAAAATGGTGAAAATGTATTTTTCAAACCAAAAAAAGCAGTGAAACTAAAACAAAAAAAGGGGAGGGGGTCGCACAAAGTGGGTCCGCTAGTGGGCCCTTGATTGCAACCAGAATAAGTTGGGAACATAGCCCCCTGCGTGCGGCGGGCGCGGAGGGGCAACCCGAGCGGGCGCCGCACGCATAAACACATAGTAAGATGTTGATGTCTTTTGGCGGAAAAGTTGACATCGTCTTTGAGTGACGAAGGCGGGCGACGAGGGTCGCGGAGACAGCCCTCGGGCAGAGAGGGGCACAGAGACAGCTCCCGGACGACAAGCGACGAGGGTCGCGGAGACACCCCCCGGGCGACGGCGTCGCGGAGACGGCGCCTCGGGCGACGAGCAACGAGTGTTGTGAAGACGGCGCCCGGGCGACGGGCAACAAGGGTTGCGAGAGGCGGCGCCCGGGCGACGTAAAGAGGAAGTCCGGGTGACGGGCGCCGCAGAGATGAAGTCGGGGCGACAAGGGTCGCGCCGATGTTCGGGCGAGGGGCGTCGTGGAGGTGAAGTCCGGGTGACAGGCGCATGTGCGCGGCGGCGGCAGGCTGCCGTGGCCGGCAGTGGGGCGGGGGAGAGGAGAGAGGTATGGTGGGGCTGAGGGGGGGTAGGCGGGGTAGCAGGGGGGGTCGGCGAGGTGGAGATGAAACACGAAAGGGTCGGCGGCGCAGCGCCTTCGGCCGCGCAATGCGGGATTACGGGATCGGGGAAGAGGGAAAGAGAGAGAGGCCGAGGGGGGGCGGGGTAGCAAGGGGGTCGACGGGGTAGTGGGGTCGGCCAGGTGGGTTGCGGGGAGGGGTCGAAGTAGAGAAAAAAAGATGCAAGGGGAAGAGAAGTCGCCGGCGGCCATGGCGCCGTGGGGCTTGCGGGTTCGGGGAAGAGGGAGAGAGAGAGAGGCCGAGGGGGGGTCGGGGTAGCAGGGGGGTCGGCGGGGCAGTGGGGTCGGCCAGGTAGGTTGCGGGGAGGGGCCGAAGCAGAGAAAAAAAAGACGAAGGGGAAGAGAAGTCGCCGTCGGCCATGGCGTCGTGGGGCTTGCGGGTTCGGGGAAGAGGGAGAGAGAGAGAGGCCGAGGGGGGGGGGTCGGGGTAGCAGGGGGGTCGGCGGGGTAGTGGGGTCGGCCAGGTGCGTTGCGGGGAGGGGCCGAAGCAGAGAAAAAAAAGACGCAAGGGGAAGAGAAGTCGCCGGCGGCCATGGCGCCGTGGGGCTTGCATAGAGTTTTCGATAAGTTTTCAACGCATTGCATAGAGTTTTCGATAAGTTTTCTAGCCGAATTTCCTTCAGAATTATTTAATGTTTACAAAACTGTAAAGGGGTATCAGTGAGTTGTACATGCTGTGCAAAAACGTGTGTTTGGGGTTATGCCATGAGAACCTTATGGGTTTAAGGGCAGTGGAAAAATAGTTACCATGAAGTGGGTGTAGCAGCCGTTTGGCTGTGTGATTGTGGAAGCCTGTGTAGGCTAAAGGTAGCCATGAGTGGATAATTATAGGCATTGTCGTGGATGTGAGTTTGTAGGAAGCTTCTGCGTCAGTGTGTGCTGTGTGGGTGTGTTAGCGGGTGCGTTGTGTGCATTATGTGAGGGCGTGGAGCATCTGAAGAAGCTAAGGGGGTGTGTGTGTGAATTATGTGTTCGGGTGTGTGCGTGTACTATGAGTTGGTGGGTGAGTTTGTATATAAAAGACTGTATGCGTATATGGCATGCAAATATGTGGGTTGAGAGTGGAAGAAAAAGAAATGTTACTGGGCTGCCAAGACAGCCATATACATACGAATGTGTGTAAGTTATTTTTTTCAGGTGTGATGTATATTGTGAGTGAGTGTGGACGGTGTTTGTGGGTGTGTTGGGGGGAGAAGTGGGTTATGAGGTTGGGTTTTGGCAGGAGAAGAAATGCTACTGTCGTGGGGCAGTAGCTGTGATAGAGCTTTAGGAATTAGGTAATGGGTTTTGTTGGAGTAATGTGGAATAAGAAAGTGATTCAGTGCTTATATAGATCAAGTAGATATATATATATATATATATATATATATATATATATATATATGTAGTGTATAACTAGATGAGTTATGTGTATGTGTAAGCTTGAGCTGCTAAGAGTGGGTGTGAGTACTGTGTTGTGTATTATATATGTTATATCATGTAAGTGAACTTAGGTGAAAAATGAATATGCAGAGGTGTATGTATTGTGCAAAGACATGGGTTGACAAGCAACCAACCTTTGTGCTCTCCCCTCGGAATGATATCGCCATCACACCCTACCCCCTCAAATACAAGCAACCAACCTTTGTGCTCTTCAATGGATGTGAGGGCAACGTCCGTGAGCACTGGAGAAGATTTGCAGGCTCGTTGGAGCAGTATGGTCCGGGTTACAATTTAAAGTTGAGGGAGTTTCACAAGTCACTCATAGACTTGGCTTACACTTGGTACCACCAGATCCCTGCGGGGACTGTCCACTCATGGAACGACATGGTCCAGTTGTTCTTGGACAAGTTCCATTACGAAGCTGAACGGGTCACTATTGTTGACATTGTCGGCATACACCAGAACCAGGGAGAAGACTTGAGCAAATACATGCACCGCTTCCATCTCAAATGCCTCAAGTGCATGGACTTCAGCAAAGATGAAACCTTGGTCCCGATATGCATCAAGAACATGAGTGATGTATACCGTGTACATATTGAGAACTTACAATTGAGGTCATGGGGTCACCTCAAAGAGACAGCCCGCCGCACTTATGAGTCAGTCGGTCTAGTCAAACCATGGAAGCCTCGCCCGCAAAATGCACTTCTTGCCACAGCCGAGACATTTGGAGTTCAGAACAAAGACATCAGTCGCAGCGGTTACAAGCGTCAGTTCCACGAGGGGGACCGGCGCCCTGACAAGAGAAGGCAGCGAGAGCCTACCCCCAAATATTCGTGTGATCTCAATAAAGTGAAGGAGCTTTTGGCCTAGTGGATAGCACATGACAACAACTTTCAATTGCCACCGATGCGGACGAATATCACGAAAGCAGATAAAGCTAAACCCAACTACTACCCCTACCATCGAGCTATGGGGCATCACCTCAAGGATTGCAATGGACTATGAGACATTTTTTAGAAGAAGGTCGTTGCAGGCGACCTAAAGCTCTGAAAAAATGATGATGTGCGTAGACACCTCTACCCATCGCATCGCCACAACAATAAGGAGCGCCAGGTCCTCATGGCTGTCACTGACCATGTCGAGCCTGTCATCCCCGAAGCCCCGACATAGACCATACCAACGGTCGTGCCTCTTCTAACTAGTCAGCCAACGTCCTCCTTTGGGCAAATGACGAAGATCAAAAGTTTTTTTTTATGAAATGGGGTTTCACTCGCCCCTCAGACCTATCTTTCCAACTGCTTGATTGAGGTCACCACTGGCCTTGGTCCCAAATGTTTTGCTACCCAGGCTAAATTACGTCACATTCCTTCCACTGCCTTGGCCTTCTCAAACGAAGACTCACCGCCGGTCGAACATCATAATCGGCCATTGTTTTTAGAATGTACTGTTAATGGCACGGGCTTCTATCATGCCTTGGTAGATTGCGGCGCCTCGGTCAGCATCATACCCCTTTTCACTTTGCAAATGGCTGGCATCCCCGCGAGCAAAATCAAACGTGACCCAATCCAGATCGCCAGCTTCGGGCACAGTCACCAGTCCACTCTCGGCCATATCACTGTCGACCTCATGGTTAGGACTGTACGTCGCAACATTACATTTCATGTGATAGACAATGAGCTTGCTTCTCATCTCTTACTTGGCCTACCATGGATCCATATCAACTGAGCTATTCCCTCAATGTACCATCAGTGTGTGAAACTAGTGGCCGGTCCTACAGGACGTGAGACAGCAATGACAATCCTAGCCACTCGGGCTCCCTTCGAATATGTTGAATCATACTTTGCCGAGGCCTCTTTCTTTACAGAACTTGTCGAGGACGGCAAGAATGCCACTCACATCCACTCGACCAGGCTGCCAAACTGGGAAGAGCTTTGTGGAAACAAACCTCCCAAGTCTAAAGCCAAGAAGAATAGTAAGATCAAGGCATTGACCTCAATGACACCGCCTGCTACGAAGACTCACTCCCCGCCGTCATCCCCCAAGTCCAAGAAGCAAAAGGCTGAGCTGGCCTTTCAGCGCATCGTCAAAGATGGCAAAGTCAGCTATCAGTTATGACGGTGCGCTGACACCCTCAAACCCAACCCACCTATGAAGAATGAATGGTGTTGTACGGCTGAGCGCTGCCCGTCAGACCCCAAGCTCACCCCCGGTGCTGCTCCACCGTGTTACGAAGATGGCCCCCGTCCACAGGCTGAACATCTTGAAGAAATTAACCTGGCTAACCCAGGGGAGGAGGCCCGACTCACTTACATCGGCACTAAATTCGCCCTGGGTCGACGACATGACTTGTTTACCCTCCTTCACAAATATCGCAATTTGCTATCATGGAGTTATGATGAAATGCCCAGGTTGGACCCTGCCATTGTCACCCACCACCTCAACATTACTATCGGGTCCATCCCTGTTTGTCAGCATCCGCGGACCTTCCACCTTGAACTCGAGTTAAAGATCAAACAAGAGATAGAATGCCTTCTACAAGCTGGCTTCATTGAACCTATCACCCATCCTATATGGCTGGACAGCGTCGTCCCAGTGCAAAAGAAGAATGGTCAAGTCCGCGTTTGTATTGACTTTCGAGACTTGAACAAGGCTTGCCCCAAAGATGAGTTTCCCCTTCCAAACATTGTCATGCTAACGGAGTCGAACACAAAACCTTGTCTTTTATGGATGGTTTCACTGGAAACAACCAAATTTGAATGCATCCTGACGACTACGCCAAGACAGCCTTTCGAACTCCCAAAGGCAACTTTTGTTGGAAAGACATGCCTTTCGGCCTCAAGAATGAGAGTGCTACCTATCAACGGGCCATGACCTCCATCTTCCACGACATGATACACAATACCATGGAAGACTATGTTGACGATCTCATCATCAAGTGTAAAAATGCTGAAATGTGCCTTTGGTGTTTCCTCCAAAATATTCCTCAGCTTCCTAGTTAGTCGACAGGGCATCGATGTTGACCCATCCAAGGCCGCCTCCATCCAAGAAATGTCGCCTCCCAAAAACAACGAACAGTTGAAGAACTTCCTTGGCAAAGTTTCTTACCTTCGCCGATTCATTCCCATCTTGGCCGAGCTCATCACACCATTCCAGCACTTGATGCGCAAGAGCGCACCGTGGAGTTGGGATGCACCCCAACAGCTAGCCTTCAAAAATATCAAGTTGGTCCTCATGTCCCCGTAGACCATGGTAGTGCCACATCGGGGTATCCCACTCCTACTCTACTTGACCTCCACGCCCAGATCCATTGGGGCTTTGTTTGCCCAGGAGGTAGATGGGGTGGAACGTCCTGTTTATTACCTCAACAGAATGATCATGGGACCAGAAGCCAACTATTCTAAGCTCGAGAAACACTGCCTAGCCTTGGTGTACGCCTCACATAAATTCAGACATTACTTTTTGGCGCTCCAGATCACACTCGTCACCAAGGTGATCCACTCCGGTACATGCTTACCCGCCCTGCCTTGTCTGGCCGACTTACCGGCTGGCTATTGCTCTTAGCTGAGTTCGATCTATCTATCAAAAACCCTACCACTTTACGGAGTTAAGCCCTTGTAGATCTCTTGGCCTTCTTTCCACGCCAACACTACGAACTGACCTTGGTTCAATTGCCGGGTGAGGAGACAGCTCTGATCACTAACGTAGATGACTTGTGGACACTCGAGTTTGATGGTTTGGCCACCAACAAAGGTCTTGACTGAGCACCCCTCTGGCAAAGGGTGCCGGCATAGTCCTTCAGAGCCCAGATATTGTTACCACTTCCCTCTCCTTCAAGCTTGCCTTCTCGGTATCCAACAACGAAGCCGAGTATGAGGCACTCGTCATTGGCCTCATGCTCGTCATTAGTATGGGGGCTAGGGCCTTATGTGTGAAGGAAGATTCCAACTTAATCATGAAGCAGGCTGACGGGGAGTTCGTGATAAACGAGCCAGCCCTGGCACCTTATCGGGCCTTGGTGCGACACTTGGAAGGAAGACTTGGCCATGTCCAATATGAACATCACAACAGGTGCCACAATAGACATGCAAACAGCTTGGCTACGATCGCTTCAAAGATAGAGGTTGATGGAGAACAACAGATGCTAACTATTATCAAGCCAACTAAACCCTGCGCAGCATTGAACTTAATACCAAAGGATGCTACAGCCGACGATTGGAGGCAGCCGATCGTCACCAACTCAAGACACCATCCCTCACTCATGCATCTATTCTCACGGACTATTTAATGTTGGGATATGTCTTGTACTGATGACCTCCCGGAGGCACTCTAGCCCGGTGTTTGCCACAAGGAGAGGCACGTCATAAACTTCAGCATGGCCATCAAAAGTGTTACCGTCTCGATGGTCCCCCTCTATACCACTGCTTGCAGTGCATAGGTCTCTTCTGTCCATCCATGGCCAAGGATGCTTCGGATATACAATGCAATTGTCCCGCATGCCTATATGTGCCAGACAATGCGGAAGCTTTAGTGATCAATGTCGAGGGTGACTGGTGCCAGCCTTTCATCTAATACTTATCTCATGGGATTCTACCTCCTGGCCGTAGCTTGGCCCGATCTATCAAATGAAAATCGGTTAGGTATTTTGTGATGGAAGCCGAGTTATTTCGCAAAGGTTTTTCGGGGTACACCCTGCGATGATTGCAAGGCTCTTAGGCAGTGGAAGTGATTAATGAAGTGCACAATGGTGATTGCGCGGTGCATCAAGGATCTCAAAAGTTATATGCAGAATAACTACGATTGGGATATTATTGGCCGACTATGGAGTCTGACTCCATCTCCCATGTCCGACACTGCCAACCCTGCCAGCAGCACGTCGATAGAATGCACACGCCCGCGTCTGACCTGCAGATGATCTTGGCACCTTGGCCATTTCACTCTTGGGGCTCTCGACCTCATCGGCCACATCCACCCGCCGTCCAGACGTCACTCATAGATTATGGTTGCGACTGAACATTTTATGAAGTGGGTCGAAGCCATACCTTTACGGAGAGCCACGAGAGGCGCCATTTCCAACTTCATGCGTGATGACATCATCTGTAGCTTCGGCATTCCCCGATGTATTATATCTGACAATGGCACGCCGTTCATTAACCGAGAGGTTCGAGCGCTTATGGAAGGGTACAACATCAACCGTGCCACGTCATTGTCCTATTACCCCGTAAGGCAACGGTTAAGCTAAAGCTTCCTACAAGACTTTGCTTCGCGTGCTGTCACGGATGGTTCATGATGCCAGCGGGTCATGGTCCTCAAAACTAAGTCTGGCACTTTGGGCTTACAGAACCTCCAAGCACACAGCGATGAAGGCCACGCCCTTCTCTCTCATCTACGGGGACAAGTGAGTGATACCAGCAGAGATCTCAGTGCCCTCGACCTGACTTTCTTTAAACAGCGGTCTCGGAGAGGAAGCAACCAGAATGGCAACACTTGACGGCCTCAACGAAAGACGAGCCACGGCCCTGCGCCGCATGAAAAAATATCATGAGCAGCTCACGAAAGCCTATGGGAAGACTGTCAAGCAACGCTCATTTATCAAAAGCGATCTTGTTCTCCAAGCTGCCAAACATGTACGAGCCAACATGTCGGCTCCCAAATTCACGCCAAACTGGGAGGGCCCTTTCATGGTACATGAAGCCCGCGACAATGGTTACTACCTCCTGCTCAACCTTGACGACAGTTAGATTATGGCTCTCGTAAACGGCCGCTACCTAAAGAAGTATTATGCATAGTTAGTTGCGGAAATGTTCCCCCAGCCCTACCCGCCCACAACATAGTACACTTGATCTCATAGCATTTTTGTATATGCATCCTTGTTTACAAACTTGTAACTTTTGTTGATTTTTACAAGTTTTTACACTACTCATGTAATGGCATTTTGGCCCATGTACTATCAATACAAAGTCATTCTGTTACCTCGGCCTCTGTTTACCAGCACTTATTTTAACCAATACTCCCTAAGTCACTTGCTATGGGCGGGGGGCGGGGAACGGGGAACATCCACAGGCAGCCAACATACGCAAGATATGTAACCACGTCACCACAAAACACGCACAACATACAACAACAAGGACCAATACAGGACAACATGCCAGCCATACTCATAACACCAACATATATATGTACATCACAAGTTTACTGCCCACTGTCGGGCGCTACAAATACATCAAACTATCATACACCCTAAGGAAGCCTAGACAACAATGCTACAACATGATGAGAGCTAAAGGCCTGAAGTGTCTGATGCTGAGCCTGCAGAGCAGACCATCCAGCATCAAACTAGGCATGCCGCCTCAGCCACCCTGACTCTCGACCCTCCACCTCGCCACGCTGCCTCTGTAGGTCGGCCAGCTACCTTTGTAAGTCAACTAGCTGCCTCTGTATGTCCGCTACCTGCCTGTCAATCCTGACAAACTCTCCAGCAATCTCTCAGCGCTCTGCCTCCAACCCTGTTCGATGCCTTTCCAGCAACGTCTCATGTATCTGCACTACAGCCAACCTCTCCCCCATATCACGGCCTCCACTCCTTGACCTAAAGAAGTTTGCCAGCCAATCCAACTGTAGGCCTAGTGATGTAAATGGCGTGAACTCCAACAGCGACCGCGCAACAAACTTTACAGTCCAACCCGCCAGTGGAACACTAGCAAACAGTAGCAACCACTCCATAAACCCATCATACACCCACATCTGCAATACTTAGTTCTCTACGTTATCCCTTAAAAGTCTGCGGCAACGCTGCCTTCACCAGCTCCAGCCGGCGCACCATCTCCACTGGTAGCTGGAGACCCTCCCACGCTGCCACATCCACATGCCCACTCGAGGACCCTCTACTCACCTCTCCGACTGCTGCCCCACTACCACCTGCTACAGGAGTCTCCGGTACTCCACCAGCCGTCTGCGCACCAATAGTAGCTGAGTGCATCGCCAGTAGTGTAGCACCAACCTCGATTGCCTAGCCTAATGATGTGTCATGTTGTCGCTCCGTAACAGACTGAACTGGCATCTCCTGCTCGCCAACCGGGACTGTAACCACAGGCTCTGGCTCTACCGAGTCCCCACGATCACCTACCACGGCCTTTGCCTCTATGCCCATCCACCAATACCCGCCAGCATCAAACATTAGCGTATCACCTGAAGCTCCGCCATATAGCGCATCCACTGTCTCTGTCACGAAAGGCACTAGACTCAATTGTCTTGCCGACGTCGCAACATCCTCTGTCACCTCAGTCTCCTCCGCCACATCCTCTGCTGCCTCAGTCTCCTCTACCACATCCTTTGCGGCCTCGGCCTCCTCCACAACATCCTTCATAGCCTCATATGCCTTGGCCTCGGCTCGTTGCCGTCCTCGCTGGCTACCACATCGAGCTTCTATCAACACAATTATCAATCAATACGTACAAATATATATATATATATATATATATATATATATATATATATATATATATATATATATATATATATATATATATATATATATATATATATGCGTATAAGGCACATGCCAACTGGAATTGATAAACAAGAATGCAGGCTAATCTTAGAGTCTAACTCATCTAACGCATCGCGCGGCCTCTTTGACCCTGATATGTGTAGGGCTTATGTGCTTGTGCCCACCTACCGAGCAGTCTCCATCATCCCAACCCGTAATGAGGACAATGGACCTTTGCCAACCCCCGGTACCCTCGGCACCTGGACAGTCGGCTCATCTCCAATATCACCCTCCTCGACATCATCATCAGGTCCACCGATCCTTTCCTCAGCATCTCTCTCTGAGCTTGCAACGGAGCTCTCGGTAACTAGTGCTGACATCCCACACACCTTTGCTACTAACGCCGATATCAGGCTCAACGCTCTGTCAGACACAAAAACATCAACAACTTGACGTGTGCCCTACGGCTGTGCCAACCACTCTGCCCAACTATGATGCAACCTCTCCCACCACCGGGCATACTCTACTGTCACTACCCCCGCCAACTCTATCCCAGGCTGCCTCCACTCTGTGGTAGCTGCCGGCCACTGGCAGACTTTATCATATCGTGTATACTCAAAGGCGGTCACCACGTCCCAGGGGCTACATACCCACATGGGGGCTCCAAGTCATAACTGAACGCCAACAAAAGACGATCCAGACTACATCTAGCAACATAGTAACGGTTCTCAGCCAGCTTCCCACCATCATCTGTCATCACAGGAAGCCACCCCGAAAAATATGCCACAAGAAGTACAAGTTATCCTGGTCCCAGATCTCCTCTCCTGATCAGCGTCGTAGTGATATCCTGTATCTGCAACCATGGTGGCACTCTATATGAAAAATGCATATCCATGTACGGGTGTGACACGCATGCATTAGAGGACACTCTGGCCTCCTAATGCCCGCCCATGAATTACTCATGCCCCGCTGCACCACATAGACACCTGTCATGACCTGCCCATCATCGGCAACGGGTGCTCGAGAGGGTATTCTATCGATCGATAATCTAGGAAGCACTCATATATATACCGCTACATGAACATCCAATCCATGTACGTCACCACCTAATAACGCCTATGGGACCGCTTCACATCATTCACGAACTGATCTAGCCGTGAATACAACGTGCTCAGGTACATGGAAGACAACCCGACGTGTCTACCTTGCGCCATTCTAATAGCAAGATGGAATACCCTCGGGGCCATGCCTTCCTCTGGTGTCCCCTCAAATACAAACCTGCAAGTATGGACCGACAACATATATCAACATCTTATACTACACTGCAACGCATAGCAGAGTCACGCATTATCAACTACACAGTTCTTTGCTACATACCAGTACAGCCTATTCTACATGGCCAGGGTAACATGCAACATATACAACAATAAAGTACAGCAACAGCACACACTTACCTCGATAAGAACATGGCTAAGAAGGCCACCATCTCGTACCTATCCTTGCCATTATACGGCCCTATCACAAAGTCAGCCAACGTGGCCCCCTTTTGCCCCATCTTCTCTTGCGTCGCACCAAAAGAAATGCCTGATCCACCCTCTGTATGTCCCTTTTTGGGGCCTCTTCATCTCAGCAAGAATCTCCAATAGCTGTGTCTACAGCACCTGCTCCTCCCTACTCAGTCGGGTCACCCGAGCATCTACTTCCCTGTGCATGGGTAGCCCCGTCAACATCATCACGTCCAGAAGCGTTGGCCCGATCTCTCCAAACTCCATCACGAATGTGTGTGACTGTGTACTCCATCGCAAAAGTAGCAGGGTCATACCTTGTGTATCCATGTAGAGCTCCAGTCCCCTCACGGTAATGTCTATGGCTGGTAGCAACCCGAGTGACCGCAACATCCCCTCCCACTCCGGACACTCCAACATATACTCACACCACAAGTCCCACCCTATTGGCATCGCACTATGGCCCTTGAACACCAACGGCGACCAAGGTATGTCCTCATTCTCGGCAAGCAGGGCCAGTATGTATCTCAGCGACATGATATGTGCCTCCTCCCAGCTCGGCAAGCGAACATACGGCGACGATACCCGTGCCTTCTCTCCCATGGATAGCCCACCCCACAGCGTCATAAAAGCTCCATCGGCCACCCAGAAGGCCAACTCCTTCCACAGCTCCGAGCCTGCGACACAGGGCACAACTCCCTTCACCCCCAACAGTTTACTCGGCTTGCTCGACTCTGGATCAAATGACCTCACCCTTTCAT
This sequence comes from Escallonia herrerae, assembly GCA_033070095.1. Classification (NCBI taxonomy): domain Eukaryota; kingdom Viridiplantae; phylum Streptophyta; class Magnoliopsida; order Escalloniales; family Escalloniaceae; genus Escallonia; species Escallonia herrerae. The sequence continues at coordinate 78,285 of JAVXUP010001362.1, read as the reverse complement.
CATCAAATTTCAATGGCACTCATGACGCCCCATCTGGTGCTGACGCAGCATCATCTACTAACGACGCCGATATTGCTGTGGTCGTCATACTCCGCGGCGATCCCATTGCACTAACCGCAGCACCTCGTGGCTTCACCCACTACTTTTGCCTCACTTTCTTCACCACCGACGCCAACTCGGCATGCGTGGCCCTAACTCTCCCCTCTACCGCAACCCCGGCCATCTCACCTACACTGGCTGAGCCCACTGCGTTGGCTGACCCCCCGAGCAGGCCAACCCCCCTCCTTTCCCTCTTATTCCTTCCTTCTCCTTTTCCTTTCTCTCCCCTTTCCCCTTCCCCCACTACCACCTGCACCCGCCAACCCCCCATGGCTGGCCGACCCACCATGGGTGGTCGAGCCTCCCCTTTCTTTCTCCTTCTCCCTCCCTCCCCCTTCCCCTTTTCACCCCTTCCCTTTCCCCCCGCCAACTATCGTGCCCGTCGATCCACTCGCACCGACACCTTGGGTGGCCGACCTCACTTGGGTGGCCAACCCCCCTCAGGTGACCGATCCCCCCCCCCCGAGCCACTCCACTAATGCCCCTTCCCCCCTCCTCTCCTTTCTTCTATCTCCCTCTCCCTTCCCCCATGACCCCCGCCGACCCCTTGCCCGCCTCCACCTCTTCCTCGCCAACCTTTAGCCTCCTTACCTTCTCTTGCCATCTTCTTTTTTCTCCTTTCTTCTTCTTCTCCTTCTTCTTCTTCTTCTTATATATATATATATACATATCTATATGGATGGGCCAAGATTCAATCTTGGCCACCCATTTCAATTTCAAACCACAAGCTTTCCCCCCAAATTCCAACAACTCTATTTTCAAACGCATCATCCCATTTTAGCGTTAACTTTATTTTTTGTGCGCTACTTTTGCTTGAATGCTATCACAACATTTTTTGTTATTCATATTTTTGCTCCAACACAAAATGCACACGCTCATATTTTTTGCGATATAACCTCTATTGGCTACTATTTCTTTTCCGTTCTCTTTATAATTAGCGCTATCTCTTTTTTGCCACAAAAAAATATGTGTATTTTTTTATTACGCAACAATGTTTATGCGTGCGGCACCCATCGGGTTGCTCTCTCGCGCACACTATGTGGAGGTGCCACAAAGGCTGCAATCTGAGTCAGCTTCCAAGTATGCAAAGTGAGAGACAGTGAGGGTGGAGTAAGGCAGAGAGCAAGGCTCCCCAGACAGGCCGTGAGGGTTGGCAGTGCTGCACAGACAAGGCGAAGATGAACAGGGTTGGCGGCTGACAATTTAATTTAGGGTCCGTGTTAGGGGTGTAGCATCAAGGGTCCGATGTCAGGGGTCCGCATATGTTTCTCTTTCTAGAATTTCAGAGAGAATAGGTTTTATTAAGAGAAAGTGAAAGTGTCAAGTGAGAGAATTCTCTTGAAAATGAAATCCAAGGTCCCCTATTTATGAAGAAAAGTGTGTATGTGTCATCAGTGTGTCAGCCCTGGGAGTGACACATCACAAGGGGGTCCATAAATACCGGTTCTCTGTCGTACTGCCGGTTCCCAAATTTACGTTGCCTTGCTTCACATAGCACATAGCATTTCTCTACCTGTCTGAGAAGACTGAAGACACCGTGACAGCATGATCAGAGTAAGCCCGTTGCCCCAGCCAACGGTCCAAGTCCTTACTAAATCCCACAAGGTGCGTCAAGAGACAGGTAAAAAACCTCACAGCAGTGAGGGTTGCCTCTGTAACCAACTACTAGGCAGACTAGGTGCGATGCCCTCCAAAGACCTACTCCCATCCTTGAGTGATCCGGGGGTCATCGTCCTGGGGCGCCGATGATCATAGGCAACGTGAGTAAACATGGTCGCAGCTCTGTGCCTAGTGTCATGCAAGTCACCCCCAGGTGGCGATAGCTTTGTGGTAACGAGCCTATCCTGCTACGGAGGGTCCTCGTGCTAAAGCACTACAAACAGAGCCCCTCAGAATGAAGACGGTGATGGCTTCCTGCCAGGGTTCCTCATACCAGAGCACTCGAGCAGAATGAAGACGGAAATGACTTTTGTGATAGTGAGCCCATCCTGCTTGCGAGGAGTCATCATGCCAGGGCACTTCAAGCGGAGCCCCTCAGAATACTGCACACAGCGAAGAGTGGGTCGGAGCATGTTTCACTGCCATGGTGGGGACGTATGGTATGGTGAATAAGTGTGGTGCCCAAGGGCCTGTAACATGATTGTGGTGCACGGGCGCGGCAACTACCGTCGTAAGACAATACCTGGTGCCGGGGGCACATGTCATGGAAGTGGCGCATGGGCATGGTCATGGTTTCGGGGGCACTATAGTGTGACAGAGAGCCAGGGGGCACGGCTGTATCAGCTGCGCGACGCATGGGTGTGACGGAGTGTCAGAAATGACTCGCGAGTGCGGGCGACAGTCATTACTGTGACGGCGTACGGGCGACAACGGCGTCGTACGGTCGCGGTGATGAGTGAGCATTGTAGACCATAGTGCGTGAATGAGTTAAGCAAAAAGAGCATCAGCAACCCCTAGGACAAGGGTGGCCAACCCCTCCCCCCCAGAGAGGGTGACCGACCCCCTTCTATAGAGGTGGCCAACCCCCCCCCCCTTTAGGGAGGTGGCCGACCCCCTTTTAAAGGGAGTGGCCGAGCCCCCTTAAGGGGGAAGGCACGCTAAATCCAAGTTTGTATATTTTCTAAGTATCGGTGGCGCCGACGTCGCTACTCTGGCGACAAAATAATTTTAGTCATGCACAAAGTGAATGAAAAATACGCGTGACTTGAGCGTGCGCATTTTGACCGGTCAATAGCGTTGAAAAGTTTACCGTTGATCCAGTGACGTGTCGCCCAAAAAGGGGATCCCTGGTGGGACCAGAATAGGTTGGGAACAATATGTTATATCATGTGAGTGAACTTAGGTGCAAAATGAATATGCAGAGGTGTATGTATTGTGCAAAGACATGGGTTATGAGAGTGTTGTTTAGATAGGTGATGAAAAGAAAGAGAAGAGAAGAAGGGTTGGAATGGAAGATGAAGCTACTGCCATGAGGCAATAGCTTTGGAGAGAGATGGAAAATTTTGGGTGAATGTAAGAGAGGGGATGGTTCAGTAGTGAGAGTTGGAATGTATATGTATATATGTGAGTAGGTTGCATTTCAAGTGAGTGCAACTTGGTTGTAAAGAAAAGAGATGGGTTTGCATGGAAGTGTATGGTTGTGAAGTGAAGCGATTTGGTTAATGGGTTGAGAAGAAGGTACTGTGTATAGAGAGAGAAAACCTTGTTTTAAGAATTTAACTAGAAAGTGTTGCTAAAGAAGACTATCTTATTAGTGGTTTAAAAGTATTCTTTTAGGTTATATCTAGGTGGATAATGGTACGTTAGGCATCGGGGGTGAATAGGAAATTTTACAAAGTACGAGGGGCGGTTTGGTAAATTTTACTCACTTAAGAGAAACTTAATACTTAGGCGTGCTCGAGCGACAATGAATGACATTCCTGTGGTTTGTTATTTAGGTTTCGGTAGACAAGAGATAGGAACGGCTTTTGATTGAGCTCAAGGAGCAGTTACTGAACGAGGTAAGTATCCTACCATATTCCTACTTGTACCCTATTTGAGAAATTATATATATTGCATACATGTTTTCAGTCAAATGAAAGTTTTGAAGTACTTTTACTGCACCCATTTCGTGATAAATAGTTTATTGAGAATATGAAATAAATGCCATGGAATTTTTGTGTGAGTAAATGAACTATGTTCAGTACATGTAGAATGAGATGTGAATTTGACTGGGTTACTGTGCATCATATCCACGAGGGAAAGTGGATTCTGGGCCCTGGTCAACAGGACCATACGTAGACGCACAGTACTGTTGCACCGTGATTCGCCCTTGCGTCCACGTTATTGTTATCCCAGGTGGAGGAGGGATTTTGGGTCCTAGTTAGTGGGACCATACGCTTACCGCAGTATACCAAATTATGAATGACAGTGACAACTCCTGATGAATCTTTTGGTTGATTATATATTTCATTTTGAGAATTCTTTTGCTGCAAGTGCATATATGTATGTAGATATGCTGCGAAAATTTTTATGCCAATGACATTGAATTCCTGATTTTGAAAAGGAAAACCATGGCATGTTCGAAACTTTAAAACCTATTTTAGGGATATGGTATGTGTATATACTGATCCCCCAGCTCACCCCTTTTTATAAATGTTTTTAGGTGATCATCTAGATGAACCTGAGTACTATGAGCGTAAATGAAAATGAAGTCGAAGAAGATGCTCGATAGGAAGTTGATTTAAGTTTGTTGAGAAATTGTTGAACTGCTGGTTATTTTCTAAAATTGTTCACAGCTTAATTCCATAAGGTTTCTTTCAATAAAATTATATCAGTCATTGTGGAGGAATTTCAGTAGAGAAAATTTTGGAAAGATCTGTGAGGACATCTTTAGAATTCATATTATCGTGTTAGTAATACATGACTCTAGAATTGTGTACGGTTTAAATAAGACCTGGCAGAAACCGAAAGAGTTGTCTGAATGGGTCTGCGACCGGTCATGTGCCTAGCACACGGGCTTACCCGTTGGTTTGGGTCATGACAACTAGACCTCTTCATCGATCAAGCAATTAGCCTGCTTCCCCGTAGGAAGCAGTAACAATCCAGCCTTATATCGCCTCCCCACAGAACAGGTACCCAGATCAACACAGAAAAATCAATAATATCAATGAGCGTTATCATAAGCTCAAAAATCACCGAAGAAAATTATTGCGAATCATTATTGAATTTAGGCACAACAATTCTGAAAGATGGATACAAACATTAATCAAATTTGCTCAGCACGCAATAACAGATGAGCATCACAAGATTTTCAAATAATCCATTCAGGTTCAATATTGGGGATTTATGGGCAATTATATGCTGATATCAATATAATTTAGAGTTTGGCATTAGCCATAAGTAGATCAAATGAGTACTTACGAGTACGAGTTATCAAAATAAGGGTTCAGACAAGAGTCCTTACCCAGGGTTCAGATAGAATCTCTTACTTGGATCTAGACCTGGCAAACTAAAACCGCCGGGTACGGGATAAAAACGGATAAAATTTACCCAAGTAATTATACGAGTCGGGTATTATCCGCCAAAATTTAGGCATACTAGCCTTTTTCAGCCAGTATGTTCTTCTCTTAGAATGAGATAATCAAATCATTAGAATATAGACTATGATGCCATATTATAACTTAATACAGACTCACACAGACTCCCAAAATGAACCTCCTTCACCCCGTATGTAAAATTACCAAAATGCCATTGATGTAAAATTATCAAAATGCCCCTCTCGAACTTAAATCACCAAAATGGTATTCTCGTAAGTAGAATCACTATAATAATCTTAGTGTATGCAATTTTATCCAAAAGTACATTTCTTAGGTCAAATTACCAAAATACCCATTCATGGTGACAAATTACCAAAATACCCCCCGTTACACTTAAAATCATCAAAATGACATTTCCATTAGCCAAGTCACTAAAATATCCTTATCGCATGTAAATTTACTCAAAAATACCCTTTATGGATAAAAATACCAAAATACCCTCTCGGGTGGCAAATTACCAAAATACCCCTGCTCAAGAATATCTTAAAACACTATGTTAGACATCCGGAAGTCATTTTTGATCCAAAAATTATTTTAAAATTTTTTTGCCCGAAAATTCCGAACCAAGCGCTCAAAAGCCAATTCGGCTAAAAATGTCTATCGGCTACAAAATGGCACGAAACTTTGTAATATGCAATATATCAGTAACCTAGGGTTCTCATAAAATTTTTGGGTCAAAATAGATTGGTTTACTATGCTAAATAATTCGATAATTTACCGTAATCAGTATCCTAATTTAGTATTCTTTGCGGACTCCAAAAATTCCCAAAAAATTTTAAGGCATACATCTCGTAAAAATTATGGGGGTCATTGTTTTCTACTTTGTCAAATTCTAACCAGAACTATTTTCCAAAAATCCTTAAACAGACTGCCTAAAGAATTTCTTACTTTTAGTGACAATTACACACACTATTCACATCAAAACACATAGTATTACACCTTTTGCACACATACACTTCATCTTCATTTGCTCCGTCGCACACAGTTCGCACACTCTCACTGCCACACTCCAACGCACACACTAAAACACTTACATATACCTCAATACTCCTAAAATACACCCTAACATACACTTTAACACACAATCGACACACAGTTCACACTATTAGACACACACGTAGCAAGCACATTCAAGAACACACACACACACACACACCGGTGCAAAATGTACACACACATGACTGCAAAACACACTCCCTCACTGCCCAACCCGATTTTGCACCTGCATACACACATCTTTACTGTATAGAAACACACATACACCTATCTCTAACATAAAAAAAACCCACAATTACACAGATTACCCCGTAACTCACCCAAGAACCCACAGATGCACACATAGTCTACACACACACTGTCTTCCCCCTCGAGCACCCTAAACACAAACTAAATCACTTAAATAAATTGTAGTTACAAGTAAGGGATTACCCCTGGAAGTATTCCTCAATTTCTTCCTTTTCCCCTGGCCTGAAGCTGGTTCTCTTCTCTGTTTTCTCCCTCTTCCCCTGTTCTTCGTTTGGGTTACTGTTCATGCTTTCCTGAAATGGAAATCCCCTCTTTCTTTTATTTTTTTCCTTTTAATTTCCTTGAAGATCTTGTCCCAATTGATTAGTTTATAGTTTAAGTGGTTAGTCACCAAATAAACAAGGAGGAGGTGGTATTATTTGAAGTGAATAGTTTCTAAAATTTGACACATAAGGCATAATTTCAAAAATTAGAAAATAGCCCCTCAAGTTTCCATATTTGCAAAATAGCCCCCCCCCAAATTACACATAATTACATTTAAACCCCAATTTTTTTAATCCTTATTAATTTAACTAAATGTCACTAAAACATATACTATCACTCACTTCGTCATTTTACTAAAACCATAATTTACATTTATGCCCCAAAGTTTTTCAAAATTACAAACTGCCCCCAAAAATTTAAAGATTATATTTTTGCCCGGAAACCTTTTTAAGCTCCTACACACTACCAATACCCAAGAATTGCTTTAAACTAATGCCCGTTTATTTTTCAGAGCACGGATAGTCTTTTTAAACAACTCCCAAAGTTCAGGGTATTACACTAATGATCCACCAAATCATGATTCGTAAGTAAATCCGATGCTTTTGGTTGGTAAGTAATGTACTCAAAAATATTCCTTAGCTCATCATGTTGAACCATCTCGTCTGAGATCTTATCTTTCGAGACTTCAGATCACATTATGGCTCGCATCTTTCCATGTCTGCAGAAGAGAAGACTTTCTAAGACAAAAGGTCTTTCTCAGCTTGTCACAGACATTTCCTACTTTCCGTTATTCCTGAGGTAGCCCTCCGTTGTTCTTGAGGTAATTAGATGGTAAATATACACAGTTTCTTGTGACCAATCATGTATGCCCGACATATGACTTGCCTTTCAACTGATGGGTTCTAACCAATATCAAGCAAAATAACTCTCGATGCCCCAAAAAGGGCTAATTTCTGATTAATTAGTTTTAAGTAGGGCTAATGCAAGTTAAATATGGTTAATACTAATTTGGGCTAATTCGAGCTAAATGGGGTTTAAAAGGCAAGCCGTATGTCGGGCATAGTAGGGCTAATTATGGCCAATTAAGGCTAATTCGAGTTAAATAGGGTTAATGCTAATGGGGCTACTTCGAGCTAAATGGGGTTTGAAAGGCAAGCCATATGTCGGGCATAAATTTGGTTAGGGCGTTGAGAATTGTTTTGCTTCATATTGGTTGCAATCCATCAGTTGAAAGGCAAGCCATATGTCATGCATACAAGATCTGTTTGAAGAAAGCTGTATATTTACCATCTAATTATCTCAGGAATAATGGAGGGTAGGAAATGTCTGCAACAGGCTGAGAAAGACCTTTTGTCTCAAAAAGTTTTCTCTTCTGTAGAGATGGGGTGTCACGACCCGAACTCACGGGCAGGCCCATGAGCTAGGCACGTGACCGGCCGCAGACCCAATGGATTAACTAACACTATAATATGACTTCTAAAAGGACCTTACAGATCTCCCCAAAATTATCTCTACTAAATTCCTCCATAATGACTGGTATAAGTTATTTAAAGGAAACCTCATGGAGTTAAGCTACAAACAATTCTAGAAATAAATCAGCAGTATCATAATTTCTCAAGGAACTTAATTCAGCCTCTTAACAAGCATCTCCCACGGCTTCATTTTCATTTCCCTCGCAATACTCATGTTCATCTAGTTGATCGCCTGAAAACATTTATAAAAGGGGGTGAGCTTGGGGCCCAGTAAGTACACATACCACATTCCTAAAATAGGTTTTGGGATTCATAAAAGCATGCCAAGGTTTTCTTCAATTTGAAACTAGTAAATATTTTCACAGAAGATACTATACATGTATACTTTATGAAAGCAATTCATCCTAAGATTCAAGTAACGATGTATGACATCAAGAAGGCTCATTAACAACTGTCACAGTTCATCATAACATAGGTATGCTGCGGTCAGCGTACTTTCCCCCTGACTAGGGCCCACAATCCCTACTCCACCAGGGATAAATATTATTCGGTCAGGGTATGCGCCCCCCCCGACTAGGGCCCACAATTGCTCCTTCGTCCGGGATACATATTGGTGTGGACGCAAGGGCGCACCACGAGCAACAGTACTGTGCGTCAACGTATCGCCCCGTTGACCAGGACCCAACAATCCAACTTTCTCCCGTGGATATGGGGCGCAATAACCAAGCCAGAATACCGTCTCATTCAACATATATGAGCCAACTTTAAGACACTCCTCATAGAAAACATTCCACGGCATTTTTGTTGTATTTTATCATCAAACAATTTACATAAAAGTAGTAGCGTGCAAAAGGCTTAAACTTTTAATTGAACAATTCATTTGTACATATACATAGACGAAAAATAGGGTATACGGAGGAATATGGCAGGAGTACTTACCTTACTCAGTAATTGGTTCTTAAGCTCGATCAACAGTCTCTCCTATCTCTTGACTACCGAAATCTAAATAACAAACCACAAGGATGTCATTAATTACCGCTCGAGCATGCCTAAGTATTAAGTTTCTCTTAAGTGAGAAGTTTATCAAACTGCCTCTAACCTTTAGTAGAATTACCTATTCGCCCCCGATGCCCAAGATACCATTATCCACCTAGATATAACTTAAAAGAGTCTTTTTAAACCACTAATGGGTTTTTCAGACAAGAACAGTCATCCCGGGAATTTATCACTCGGAACCCTAAGCCGGTCCTAAATTTGAGCGCTAATGACCTTGTTTTCAAAAATATATCAAACGGCGTCGGAATGCCACGAAATTTTAGTCACCGAAGCATCTCAGTACTTTAAGGTTACTGTAAAATTCTAGACTAAAATAATTTTGTTTACTACGTTAATAATTCAAAAAAACTTGTTTTAAGAATAATTTGTTTGAGACACTTCCCATGACCAGAAAAATCTGAGACAATTCCACATTGAAGGTTTCCCAAAAATAAGGAAAGTTTTAGTTTTGTACTTTTCCTAAATCTATTCAGAAATGGCCTTTAAAAATAGTTTAGTAAACTATTGTAATAGTAATGCGTTACACGATTTCCGATCGAGCGCTACGCCGCTAACAATGCTAAAAATAGCAATGACTTTAAAAAAAACTTTCAAAACTTTAGCAAGTATCTTACCATAGCTATATAAGATTATTGTAAAAGTTTCATAATTTAATAACTTAATTTACTATTTTAAAATACACCGAAATTCCTTGTTCGGATAAAATTAGTTAGCATGCTTCCCAAGCTCATAAAATCTAAGATTTTTTTCCTGTGTCTAGATCTTGCAAAAATAATAATAGTTACTCTTTTAAGTTTTGTTCAAATAAGTTTCTAGGTATATCTTAACATTCGGAGAAGAACTGCTAAAATAATATTTTCATTAGCGACACTTTTGAGTTTAATTTTAAAAACAAAACATTTTCCCTCCGATCATCTCCTTCTTCATATCAACCCAACAGTGTTCTACCAGAAATCACCTCTCACACGACACTCACATACACATAAAGAAAACCCCACCTTCAAACACCTATAATACACTCCATACTCCTCAATATGTAAACATTACACTTATTCACACAAACATACACCACTATACAACCACACATCTACTGATATTACATATACACTCACAGGCAGTCCCCCCACAAACCCCATTCATAGCCGTTCTCTCTTGCGGCATACATACACCAATGCACACTAATACACTCAGTCTCACAATGCCGCAAAATACGCCCACACTATACACTTACACATGCACAAAGCACAATCTCCACTCATGGATCTCTTCTTGGCAGTCCTCTCCATGCCCCTTTTTCTCACAACCATAAAACTCATGAATTTGAATGCACAGCACTCCACCAGCTTCCCTTCACACTGCCGTGAACCCACTGCCTCACGGCAGTGGTTTCCCCTCTCTAAAAAAAAACCCATGTAGCTCCCATTGTTTTCATGGCTCCTCTCTCCATGCCCCTTTTTCTCACAACCATAAAACTCATGAATTTGAATGCACAGCACTCCACCAGCTTCCCTTCACACTGCCGTGAACCCACTGCCTCACGGCAATGGTTTCCTCTCTCTAAAAAAAACCCATGTAGCTCCCATTGTTTTCATGGCTCCTACATCCCATTTGATATATATACTTACTTTGCCTTCATCTTTCATGCCCATCTAGACAACACACGGTTTCCCTTTCTCTTTTTTTTTCTCTTCATCATCCTTGCCCATTTATATAACTCATAAACCTTACCACTACCCCCAAAATTCACACAAACCCAATATCCAATTTCCTCAACCTCTATCACAGCTACTGTCCCACGGGATTAGCATGTCTCCTCCTGCCAAAACCCAATCTCACAACCCACTTCTCCCATTACATGTGTCTACACCATGGCAGCTTCACTTACCTGTTTAACACACAATGAACATCTCTTGCCCTCACTCTCCAGCAGGCCTCTCCAAAGCTACTGCCTCACGGCAGTAGCCTCGTTCTCTTGCTCAATTTATTCGTGGGCACACCCACCCACTCACATCTTCTAAGTTTCTTCCTCTCAAAATCTGCATCTTTCACCCGTACCCACAAGGTGTATAGTCACAGCCACCATGACTATGACTTGCCGTTACCCACCCTTCGTCCCATGAACGTACCTACGCAAATACACACTAACGCACGCACCCAGTAAACACGCACACACACAGCACCTTTTGTTACATAGTGATGCCTTTTGGCTGTAAGAATGTCGGGGCTACATACTAGCATGCCGCAACCACCCTTTTCCATGACATAATCCATAAGGAAGTGGAAGTGTATGTGGATGACATGATCATCAATTCAAAAAAAAGGGGAAAACCATTATAAAGTATTGAGGAAATATTTTCAGAGATTGAGGCAGTATAAAGAAGTGTGTGTTTGTAGTCATAGCCAAAAAGTTGCTAAATTTCATGGTGAGTAAACGAGGGATAAAGGTGGATTCAGCCAAAATCAAGGTCATAGTTGAGATGCCCCCACCCAAGGCAGAGAAGGAGATTCGAGGATTCTTAGGTAGAATCCAACACATCAGTCGGTTCATGTCCCAGTTTATGTGAGCCTGTGTTTAAACTGTTTAAGAAAGATTCAAGCAAAGAATTGAACCATTACGCCAGGAAGCCTTTGACAATATCATAAAATACCTTAGTAACCCTCTAGTCCAAAGCCTGCTTATACCCAGTAACCCCTTGTTACTATACCTAATTGTGACATATACCACAGTCGGAGCCATGTTAGCCCAGTATTTATTAGTTGAAAAGGCCATATACTATGAGTAAGAAGTTGACCCAGGGAGAGGTGAACTATCCATCCCTAGAGAAAATATGTGTATCCTTAGTTTTGGGTAACCCAAAGGTTGAGACATTACATCCTAGCGTACCCCTCAGGTTGTTGGCCAAAATGGACCACATGAAGTACTTGTTTGAGAAGCCTGTCTTGCCAACCCGCGTGGCGAAATGGATATTGTTATTGTCAAAGTTTGATATTACCTATATTACACAAAAGTCGTTCAAAGGAAAACCGTGGCCGATATGTTAGTTTATTTAATAGATAATACCAGTCAGTAGGAGGCAAAGTTCCTAGAAGAAGAAGGAGTGTACATTATTGAGAGGAGATGAGGTGCCAGTTATACTTTGATGTAGCAACGAACAACAATTATTTTGGAGTAGAGATATTGTTAATGTCACAGAAGGAGCCCATTCACCCATAGCCATCAAGCTGAATTTCGATGGTACTAATAATACCTCCAAATACGAAGCTTGTATCATAGGTTTAGAGATAACCCTAAACTTAAAAGTCGGGGAGATCACATTGTACAAAGATTGAGTGTTAATTGTTTGCCAAATCCAGGTATGTGGAAAATTAGAGATGAGTGCATGTAAGCATATCATCCCTACTTGGAGAAGGTCATAGACCAGTTCAAAGGTGCGGAATTTCATTACCTACTTCGAGTTAAGAACAACATTGCTAATGCCCTAGCTGTACTTGCGTCAATAGTTGACATACCCGAAGGACAGAAGGTAGAGCCATTTGTCATACAGAAGAGAGACCAACCGGCCTATTGCTTTATGGTAGCACCCGTAGAAGAAAATAAAGTAACCGAACATTGGCATACTGATATACAAAATCTTATCCAAGTCTAAGGGGTGTTTTATAAAGGATTGGGTATTTTGAAAAGATGGGCAGCACAGTTCATCATGTGTGACCAACGACTATATAAGAGACATTATAATGGAGAACGCATTTTGTGCATAGAGTGAGAGAGAGAGAGAGAGAGAGAGAGAGAGAGAGAGAGAGACAAATCGTGTAAGACATGCATGCAGAAGAGTGTGGACCATATATGAACGGTGGATGCTAGCCAAGATAGTCCTCCATCAGGGATACTATTGGAGTACCATAGACCTTGACTGTGTCGAGTATGTGAGGAAATGTCACAAATGTAAAGTGTACGCTAACTTGCAATATTTTACCTCCCTGAGAGTTGTACAACATGCCTCCCCCGTGGCCGTTCTCAGTTTAGGGAATAGATGTGATAGGAAAAATCGGTCCCAAAGCCTCCAACAAACATGAATTCATACCGGTAGCCATAGATTATTTCACAAAATGGGTGGAAGCCGCTTCATATGTCATGCTTAACTCTAGGAAGGTGGCTCATTATTTGCAGATATAAGGTACCCAAGAGTTAATCTTAGATAACGGGCTACATTTTGAAGGAGAAGTCATAGACTTAACCGAGCAATATGGTATTGTCTGACATCGTTCGCCGCCATATCGACCGCAAATAAACATTACTGTCGAGGCCGCCAGTAAGGGCATTAAGAGCATGTTGATTAAAATGACGGATTCGCATAGGCGTTGGCCAAACAAGCTTCACTGTGCACTCTGGGGCTATAGAACATCAATGAGGCTGTCAATCGGGCTATCCCATATTTATTAGTCTACCGCATAGAGGTCGTACTCCCAGTAGAATTGAAAGTTAACTCTCTCAGGGTGCTATTAGAGAATCAGATAGCGAAGGAAGACTAGGTGAGAAACATATTTGATAGCAGACGAAAAAAGGCTGAACGTGCTCTATCACATCCAGGGCTACCGAGGCAGAACGGTAGAGCATTCAACAAGCGAGTGAAGGAACGCGGATTGAAAGAAGTAGATTTGGTGTTAAAGGAGAACATTGGACAAATTTGAAAACCACGTGGAGAAATTGAACCCAACTTGTCATGTCCCTGTATGATCAAGCACATCATGACTAGAGTTGTTGGTCGATTTAGATGCAATTAAGTTATCATAGCTAGTCAATCTAGATCGATTAAAGAAATATTATGCTTGAATTTTTTTTTTAATTGAACTATGAATGACATAATCTTCCTTAAGAACATTTTTCCAGCGCACACAAATTGATGTAACACATAGATGGAGGTACGTAGGCAACCAGTAAAGTTACCTCGGATACGATCAGGTTTTAGTAAAATTATTTCATTCCACTTGCTAAAGCACTGACTACATTATGAGAAAAATAAAAATTCCGATAGGACAAAAACCGTATAAAGGGCAGCCTAGGCAAAAGTTAAGGCAAGAAAATTTCTAAGTTCTATCAGCAACCTATGGGATATCAGATAGTATATGTTTTATACTCTTCGTACTTGGACTATTCTCATCTTTTATGAACAACTTTCATGTCTCCAAATCCTTTTGGTGAGCTGATCTCTGAGATATAGGAATCACATCCTCTAGTTCCTCTACTTGAAAAGTCGGCCTCTAATCTACTTTGTCCTTATCTTTATTACCCTGCATGTCAAACTGATCCTCGAGATAAGCATCTACACTTGCCTCTCAGTTCCAAGTAGCTTTGACAGTCGGGTTCCTCTTCGGTGGCTTCTCCCTTAACAGCAAAGCGAGATGTCGCCGGGGTTCGTCCATGTGCAGAGACCATATCGGATTCCTATTAGCATTAAATTTTTCCTCAAACATTTGGGAACCTATCCAAGAGCGTTCGATCCAAGTAACTCAAACTTCATCTTCAGTCTAAGGACGACACAAACCTTGTAGTATGCTCTGAGAAGACCTACCAGACTCAGACATCTCTGGGCTTAATCTGGTAACAGCACTAGCTTCCCCTTTTGCTTGCTCCAAATATTGTATCTCACAAGCACCGGGGAAGTCCCAATCCTATTCCACCCTCAATTTTCCTTCCAAAGCTATTACTTATTCCCAAACAAAGGCCCAAAGCCAACAGATGTAAGTGTTAGGCAATAAGGGTGAACAGGTTCAATACTGATGATGAAAGGTTTATATTCAATTGAACTGTGGGTATAAGGTGGAGACTCCTAGCCACTTAACACAGCCTTGATTTTGGAAGTATTAAGGGCCTGTTCCCCTACAAACTCTCCATAGACTTTCAAAATCACATGTTCATAACTAAATTACCTCAGGATCTGATAAGCAAAGTAGAAAGATGTGTAATGCAATCCTAGGAGATAAAGGCAGGGATATTCAGTTGTTCTCAGAACTAGCCCGTGAGCCCTCCACCATTTACAGTACCAACGAATATCCTTAGACTGTCGCACATAAAAGAAGCGAGTCCACTCATACCTTCAAAGAGTAAAGGCCGAGAACATAAAGCATCAGGGTTGTATTCTACTACAGCAGGTTTGGCTATCAAGCACATATGGTCCAATGGCCACATGTACAAATTCAAGGAACTACCTCCGAATAGAACGCTAGGATCCGAATGAACATAGGTGATACCGAGTAAAGTTTTGGCTAGTACTAAAGGGATCAGGGTTTTTCCTCTGGTAGACATTTGAACCAGGACGTTAGCTAGCCTCACATAAGCGATCCTGAGGCTGGAAAAAGGTGAGACATTTGGCTGCCAAGCATAACTCCAGGGCAAAAACTCTACCATTGGCATATTGTTCATCACAACCAGTTGACTTGGTAGAAAAATACTCTATCATAGGTGAAAGTTGAGTATCTTCACCCAGGATGAAAGACTGGACATGCTCCTTTGAGACCTTTAATAAAGTTTTAAGGGACTTGACAAAATCACCTTGAACAGTCGGAATGGCAATTGGAAGATTGGCTGGAACATCATCACATTAGAGAACTCTTCAAAGGTAGGGCAAAATTCTATAAGACCGAAGCGAAAAACATGATCCTCAACATCCCAGAATCTGCCATCAGCACGAAGAATATCCTCATGAACCGTCAAGCCATCACAGATTTCAGCTAGAACCTCCCATTTGTATGTTTCAATTCAATCTTGTTGAATGAGTTTAAGAACGAACGAAATTGGAGCTTGAAGATTGTAGGATCATCTTCGAAAGCCATTTAGAGTTCTGAGAATTGATGAAATTTGTTCAAAAGAGACGAGTCATGAATATATATATATATATATAATGAAAAATCATGAAATTTTATCAGACAAACCGTCTGGTTTTTGATTAACAGGCCAATTTTCCAATTTATTTTGTACATTTGATGATATATATTTTTTTATCAACCATCATGTTCTCTTAAGAAAATTTAATTTTCTTCTGGTCAATCGGCCAATTTTGGCTTAAAATTCAAATTTTCTTTTGACCAACCGTCCGGTTTGGCCGTAAAATTGGAGTTAGGCTCTAACTAACCAACTAGTTTTCTTTAAGAATATTTTTGGTCACCGACTAACCAGCTGGTTAGTCAGTCTTTATGAAAACTTTTAAGGGTTTGCCTACTTTTAGGGCGAACCCTGTACCCCTCAAGTTTTAATTCTCAATTTTCAAATTCTCAAACTCTATTTTTTGTTCATTCCTGCCCATCCTCTTTCTTTCTTTGCATGTGTGATATGGACTTGTACTTAAAAGTGTCGCAAAAGCAAATCCTTTTCAAGCAGTTTCCTTTCTAAATTTTATAAGATATATCTAGGAATTAATTTGGATGAAGTTCAAAAGAGTAACTCATATTATTTTTTCAAGACCTATACCTTGGAATGTTTTTAGATTTTTCTGAGTTTGGCAAGCACGCTAATTGATTTTATCCGAACAAGAGATTTTGGTGCATTTTAAAAGAGTAAATTAAGTTAGTTAATTCTGAAGCTTTTACAATAATATTATAATGCTAAGATAGGGTTCTTTTTAAAGTTTTTAAAGTCGTTTTCTATTTTTAGCATTGTTAGTCGAGTAGCGCTCGATCGAATATCGCGTAGCGCTTTACTATTACAACAGTTTACTAAGCTATTTTTGAAGATCAATTCTAAACAGATTTAGGCAAATTGAAAAGATGAAAATCTCTTTATTTTGACGAGACCCTGACATGGAATCTTCTGGGATTTTTCTGGGCATGGGGAGGGTCTCAAATACTTTTGCTTTGAAAATAGGTTTTTTTTTAATTATTGGTATAGTACACAAAATTATTTTTAGCCTAAAATTTTACAGTGATCTAAAATTACTAAGACGCTGGAGTGTTTGAAATTTTGTGGCATTCCGGTGTCGTTTAGTATATTTTTGAAACAGGAATATTAGTTCAAACGGAGAATTCTCAGAAAGGCCATTCTTGTTCAAAAAACTCACCTAGTAGTTTAAAAAGATTCTTTTAGGTTATTTCTGAGTGTGTTTAGGTTAGCGTCGGGGGATAAATAGGTAATTTTATAGAAGTCTAGGGGCGGTTTGGTAATTTTACTCACTTGGGAGAAATTTAATACTTAGGCATGCTCGAGCAATAATGAATAACATCCGTGTAGTTTGTTATTTAGATTTCTATAGACAAGAGCTAGGACCGACTTTTAAGCAAGTACAAAAACCAGTTATTAAGCGAGGTAAGTACACCTACCATGTTCCTCAGTATACGTTATTTGCAAAGCGTATAAACGTATATATGATTTAATCAAATCAAAGTTTTTCTTGTTAAATCATTTGATGAGAAATTAAGTTTGAAAGAATGCCATGAAATGTCATGTGAATAGTAGATTTACACTTGTTACATGTTGAATGAGATACGAATCTTACTTGGTTGCTGTACCCCATATCCAATGGAGGAAAGTTGGATTTCGGGCCCTAATCAACGGGGCTTGTACGTTGATGCACAATATTGTTTCTTGTGGTTTGCCCTAGAGTCCTCAGAATTATTATCCTAGGCGTAAGTGGAATTTTGAGCCCTAGTCAGGGGGGCTTGCACGCTGACCGTAGCACACCTAAGTAATGAAATATCTATGATAGATGCAAAGGAACTTCTTGATGATTATATTCCAATTTGAAAACCTCCTCTGCAATTTCATATATATGTATATATATTGAAGAATGTTTTGTGGTGGTGACATTGAATTCCTGATTTTGTTAAAAGAGAAATCCATAGCATGTTTTGAAATTCTCAAACCTATTTTAGGAACATGGTTTGTGTACTTACTGGACTTTCACTCATTCCTTATTTTTCAGGTAAGGACCTAAGGGAAGCAGATTCGTATGAGCAACACGAGGGAGGAATGCCCGAAGAGAACCATTAGAATAATGAAGTGTTTATCATTTTGAGAATTTTAGTTCTATAGTTATTATTAGGGCTAATTACAGCTATGTCCCTGAGGTTTGGGGGTAATTACACGCAAGGACACAAAGTTTCAAAATGTAACAGACGTGACCAAAAAAAGTTTAAAGAGTAACACTTTTAGCCAACCGTTAGGGTTCCGTCCAAAAAGTGTATATTTCGTCATTACGTATTTTGAAAATGGCAATACTGCCCCTGTACAGTATATCGTGAATAATTATAATTTTTAAATTAGGATATCAAACCCTAATTTTTTAAAATTAGGGTTTTAAAACCTAATTTGAAAATTAGGCTTATCAAACCCTGAAATTAAGAACCTAATTTGAAAATTAGGGTTTTGAAACCTTAAAATTAGGGTTTCAAAACCCTAATTTTCAAATTAGGGTTTCTATCTCCAGATCTGATCTCACCGCCGGCAGCCCACGCCGCCGGCAGCCTCCAGATCTGATCTCGCCGCCGGCAGCCCAAGCAGTTTCTATCTCCAGATCTGATCTCGCCGCCGGTAACCCAAGCCGTTTCTATCTCCAAATCTGATCTCGCCGCCCGCAGCCCAAGCCTCCTCCCTCACCCCACGCCGCCGGCAGCCTCTCTTGGCCCACCATCCAGCAAACTCGCCCCACCCCACCACGCCGGCAGCCCTTTCTCACTCTAAACCCCATTTCAATTCAATTCAGTAATTCAATTTAACGGAGTGGTCATCGTCATTTCTTGGGCGACGGGGGTCTTTGAGTGATGATCGGCGTCCGACTCGAAGAGAGGAGAGAAAGCTGTGAAGTGACGGGGGAGGGGGAGGGTGGTGCGGTGGCCGGGGAAGGGGGAGGGTGTTGCGGTGATGGGGATGGGGATGGGGATGGGGTTAGTGATTGTAGCGACGGTGAAGGGCAGAGGCAGACGGGGTGGGTGGGGGGTGACCGGGGGAGGGAGGGCTTGGGGGGCCGCGAAGGGCAGGGGTGTGGGTGGCGGCGAAGTGGATGGGGGAAGAGAGATAGAGAGACCAAAAAAATTAGGGTTTTTCTTTTCAAAGAGACAATGGCATTTAAAAAAATAACTTTCTAACATAAGGGCAATAAAGTCATTTTGTTAAAACTGTTAGAATTTTTAGGGTTCCGTTTGTCAACGGACATAAGTGTTACATTTTAAAACTTTGTATCCTCGCGTGTAATTACCCCCAAACCTCAGGGATATAGGTGTAATTAGCCCTTATTATTATGATCAAACTATTGTAGGAAGCTTAGGTCTCCTCAAATTCCTTCCTAAATTTTCAAGGACATGTAATAAAGGTTTTTTTTAATTATTGAAAATCTATAAAATTGGATTTAATCTCGAGTACAGGTTGTAGTAAGGCCTAGCAGAGCCCCGGGGTGGATGTTTGAATGGGCCTGCAACCAGTCACGTGCCTAGCTCATGGGTTCACCCGTGGGTTCGGGTAGTGACAAAAATGGTATCAGAGCATTACAATCTTAGGATATTAGAGTTTAAGTAATGATCCCTCTAGTTAGGTTATATGATTCTGTAGACTTGTAACTACGCTAACGAAAGTGGAAGGTAGAACTCAAGATTAGATCCTTTATACTAAAGCCATATGTGAGAATTTCTTAGTACTTTAGTGCACCATAGGGTTGTAGTTAAGTTTGCTACTATTAAGTAGACTGTGCGAAGAATATATTGTGGTATGTTATCTGAAAAGCGTAGCAGAAGCATGACGATTAGGAATTTAAATAATTTGTTGACTTGGAGTGGAGTAAATATAGTTAGTGAGCTTCGTTCTAGTTGAGCCTTAACTATAATGATAACCAGTTGGTTAGAGTATAGAATCTTAGGTTATAATCTGAGTCTTTTAGTACAATGAAATGTTTGAAGTTGCTATGGACCTTACTGAAGTTGCTATTAATGTTCTTGACTCGTATTTTGGAGGCTATTAAAGCTGCTGTGATTGTGAATGTTGTCTCTGGACGTTAAAAAGCTCGTGACTTTTGCAAATGATGTTGGTTTTCCTTTAAAAAGCTTGGTTATTTGCGATTATGAATTTTTTAATTTTCCTCAGTAAAAATCTTATGAACATAGGTTTTCACTTTAACCATATTTCATATATGAACTAAATTATTAAACATCAAGGTCATCGGATCATGTGGTTCTAGAACCGTTAAAGCGCAAGTGATAATCTGATAAGTTTAAGCTTGACGTTATGATGTGAAAATGAATTGTTGGGTTGGTGAGGAAGCAGGGTTGCGCAGAGAGAGAGAGGAAAATACTGAAAGTTCAAATATTGAACTTAAAAGTGCCGCTAAAGGAAATCCGTTTCATGCAATTCCTTTCTAAATTTTATAAGATATATTAGGAATTTATTTGGATGAAGTTCAAAAGAGTAACTCATATTATTTTTTTCAAGACCTACAACCTGGAATGTTTTTAGATTTTTCTGAGTTTCGCAAGCACACTCACTGATTTTATCCGAACAAGGAATTTTTGTGCATTTAAAAATAGTAAATTAAGTTAGTAAATTCTGAAGCTTTTACAATAATTTTTTATACCTAAGATATGGTACTTTCTAAAGTCGTTTGCTATTTTTAGCATTGTTAGTCGAGTAGCGCTCGATCGGATATCGCGTAGCGCTGTACTATTACAAAAGTTTACTAAAGAATTTTTAAAGATCAATTCAGTTTTAGGCAAAGTGAAAAATTAAAACTCCCTTTATTTTGGCGAGACCCTCGATGACCTGGACCTATAGGGAAATTCCAATTCATTGGGCCTTTTGATATTCAATATATCAAAAGGATGGACAATCAAACAGCTCATTTGCCGCTTTAATGGGCGAACAACCCTGCTTTTTTAGGGTAAGAAGGGGTAGAGAAAATGCCTCCTCCGCAAGGTTCGTCCACGGAGGGTGAACCAGGGCTGGGTACCTGTACCCAAAACCAACACAGGTGGGTAGGTAGCTCTGGGTTCAAGTGGCATTTCACCCTGGAATTTTCTGGGTCTCAAATAATTTTAATTTGAAAGCAGGTTTCTTTTGAATTATTGGTATAGTAAATAGAATTATTTTAGCCTAGAATTTTAAAGTGATCTAAATTACTAAGACGCTTGAGTGTCTAAAATTTTGTGGTATTTCGGTGCCGTTTGATATATTTTTGAAACAGGAACATTAGCGCTCAATTTAAATAGCGGTTTAGAGTTTCGAACGGAGAATTCTCAAAAAGGTCATTCTTGTCCAAAAAACTCACCTAGTTGTTTAAAAAGATTTTTTTTAGGTTATTTCTCAGTGCGTAATGGTACGTTAGGCATCGGGGATAAATAGATAATTTTACAAAAGTCTAGGGTCGGTTTGGTAATCTTTACTCACTTGGGGGAACTTAATACTTAGGCATACTTGAGCGGCAATGAATAACATCCGTGTGGTTTGTTATTTAGGTTTCGATAGACAAGAGCTAGGACCAACTTTTGAGCAAGTACAAGAACCAGTTATTGAGTGAGGTAAGTACTCCTGCCATGTTCATCTGTATACTCTATTTGCAAAGCATATAAACATACATATGATTTAATCAAATCAAAGTTTTTGAAGTTTCTATACTACACATGTTTTTCTTGCTAATCATTTGACGAGAAATTAAGTTTAAAAGAATGCCATGCAATGTTATGTGAATAGTAGATTTACACTTGATACATGTTGAATGAGATATAAATTTGACTTGGTTGCTATGCCCCATATCCTACGGAGGAAAGTTGGATTTCGGGCCCTAGTCAACGGGGCTTGTACATTGATGCACAATATTGTTTCTTATGGTTCGCCCTTGCGTCCACAGAATTATTATCTCAGGCATAGGTGGAATTTTAGGCCCATTCAGGGGGGCTTGTACACTGACCGCAACACACCTAAGTAATAAAATATATGTAATAGATGCAAAGGAACTTCTTGATGATTATACTCCGATTACTCCGATTTGAAAACCTCCTCTGCAATTTCATATATATTCAAGAATGTTTTGCGGTGGTGACATTGAATTCCTAATTTTATTAAAAGAGAAATCCGTGGCATGTTTTGAAATCCTCAAACCTATTTTAGAAACATGGTTTGTGTACTTGCTGGGCTTTCGCTCATTCCTTATTTTTCAGGTAAGGACCTAAGGGAAGCAGATCCGTATAGCAACACGACGGACGAATGTCCAAAGAGAACTATTAGAATAATGAAGTGTTTATCGTTTTGAGAATTTTAGTTCTATAGTTGTTATTATGATCGAACTACTGTAGGAAGCTTAGGTCTCCTCGAATTCCTCCATAAATTTTCAAGGACATGTAATAAAGGGGATTTTTTTTATTTTTGAAAATCTATAAGTCGGATTTAATCTCGATATAAAGCAGAGCATCAAATCCATTAGCGACAAAAATATCTCCATTAAAACTTAAATAATAATCTTCCTCATCAAAATCCACTAAAACCAAATAATACGACCAAGACAAATATCCAATACAGATTTCAAGTCTCAAAGCCAAATTACCCACATTCGGGTAAAGTTTTCAAATGATTTACATTGCTCAAATACACTAACAAAAATCAAATGCTCTAATTTTCCCCAGACATGCCACGCCTCTAATGATGTCTACCACCTGTGGTAAGGGACAAAACAAATGAATAGGGGTGAGCTCGAATAACCCAATAAGAGGGAAAACAAATGGGAAGCAATACAATAATTCGTAGTCCAAAACAAATTCATAGCTCTGACGAACTAGTAACAACAATTGAGGACTACGCAATTAAGGCGAAACAAATATATGAAGTGATCATTAAGTGGTCCAAAGGACCCAAATCGAACACAAAACCCGAAGGTACGAAACGTAAGTCGGTAGGGTAATAGCCATCGTTAAGAGGGCTATCCAAAAGTCACTAAAAGTGACTATAAAAGTCATTAGATGACTGCAAAAGCTACATACAAAAAAGTCACCGAAGTGACTATAAAAGTCATAAAGACTCCCCTTAATAAGGGTTGTTCACCTTAATGATCACACACAAATTATGCCGGACGAACTCGGCATCAACGAAGATCAATACAGGTTTAACAATAAGGATGTCAATAAAACTTTAGCCAAAGTATAATGACTACAATCCTAAATTAGATATGGTATGTTTAGGACCAAAGAATCATGAGAGCAAGGATTCGAACATGAGAACTTTAAAATTTCACATTTCATAACAAGGGTGATAACCCCTACTGCAGCAAGAACTAAAATTTCTTACCTTAGTCAAGCTTTTTGGTAATGAAATCCTCAAGCACTACCTTGGAATCAAAAAGCTTCCCAAGTCTTCTCCTCTGCTCTCTCAGCCATAAAGGAAGAGAAGCAAAGAACAAAAAGAGGCTGAAGAGAAAAAAGAGTTATTTAAAGGAAACCCCAATCGGGCAATTACACTAACACTCTCCCAACTTTAGGTACTTATTCAAAAAGCACTAATAACTTTCTAATATTATTAAAAGGGGGATCTTGTACTTTCATTCGAAGGAAAGAGTATTCCTTCGACTGAATGCTTCAGTCGCGAAATACTCCTTCACATATGATCTTTTCATTCGACCGAAACATTCCATTCGACCGAAAGATCTTCCATTCGATCGAAAAGGTCTTCAATTAAACCGAAAAGCTTTCCATTTGACTGAATCCTTCAAACCCTTCTTTTCTTGATTTAAAATACTTTTCATTCGAAGCTAACACTTTTCATTCGAAGCAAACAGTATTCATTCGAAATGAACACTTTCCATTGGACCGAATCCTTCAGTCCTTGCTTAAACAATATTTAATCTAATCACATTAGCCATTAGGACTATTGAACATTAATTTCATCACAAAAAAGGACTCCAAGAAAATTCTCTATGGTTCATTACTTTACCCAAAATCAGTGAAATCTTTAAATTATTTCCTACCCAAGTAGCCAAAAATTCAGGGTATCATATTCTCCCGTTCTTAAAATAATTCCATCCTCGGAAATGAATGTTCCTTAATTATCAAAAGTAGCTTCTTGTCTTCTAATACGAGTCATTATATTCCTCACACTATAAGTGAAATTCTAACTTCGAAATATGTGTGACTTAACTAGCCTACGAAATGTACTGATAGCTAAATTACGCCATTTAAAATTCAACAAATTATATCAATCTCTAATCCATCACGCTTCCACTGCGCTACTCTGATAATATACCAAACCATACACTTTACATAATCTGCATAACACGCTTAACTTCAAGCCTAAGGTGTAGCAAGTACTAAGTAATTTCTCATCTCATATGACGTGTTTTATGAGATCCAAACTTTAATTTTAACTTGCATTGTCATCCCCCAATGTTATATCATCATATATAAAGTCACAAATGGTGTCATCTTAATACTTTCTAAAAGACATTTCGCTGACAACTAAGGCTAACTAGCAATTAAAGTTGCAAAGTTATTGCTACGCTTTCCGCCCAATGCATCACCCACACTGTTAGGCTTTCAATTATGATTATCCATGATCGAATCGCCAACATCAATTATTCCAAGATTCTATACCCATAAAAATCTTATTACTTCAAACACACAGTTACTTAAGACAACATCAAACTCAAACTTTTTGCCTATATTGACAACTACAAACTCAAAATCTAAGGCTTAACTAAAAATACAACGACATAATGTCTATGCAATTTACTAATCAAACCATGAGATCACCTAATAATCAATATTTTTGCCCTCTATTTTTTAGTCTGACACCAAAATCAATACCAAGTCCATTGAACAACCTTTGAAGTGTACCACTTTTGTAAGACCCTAAATAATATATAGTGAATTATTTTAATTCTTAGGCTACTTTTAAAATTTTAATAATATTTTAGAATTCCTTTTGGAGTTATTTACCAAGTTTAGAGATATAAAAAGACTGATTAGGTTGTGTTTTATAGATAAATTGAGTTTGGGTCTTTCAAAGAGAGGAGAAGAAAGAGAAAATTAGGGCTTGAGGATTTCAACCTTCTACTCACAATTGGTAAGTGATCAATCCTAAACCTTAATCAAAATTTAATTGATTTAAAGACTTTAATCTTAGTGGTAGATTTTATTAATTAGGTTTGATAATTTCGGAAGATTACGCAAGTTGCAAATCTTGTAGCGTGAATTGAGGTAAGGGTTTCATTTATACATCCACCTCATCGTTATGCCCTTTGATTTATCTATTTCGTCAAAATTATCACTAATTACTTTGGTGTAGAATTTTTGCATTGACTTCTTAAACTTATCATAAAAATTTATTGTCTTGGTTACAGTGTACTCACGCTGTTTTTTTTCTGTCACAATGAATTGTTCCATTGTTGGTACTGTTTGGCCAATTGGCCGTGTTTTCTGTGCATGTGGCAAGCCACCTCACGGCAAAAGACATGAAAATGTCTTGAAGAAATTGCTTGGCAATGATTGCTTCTTGTCAACAACAACAACAACAACAACAACAACGTGCACAGTAACTGATGCACACTTTTTGTTCACTTTTTGAGCATATGTCATTATTTAATATTTCTGGAACCGTACAAACTCGGATTCAAGCAATTCCTATTCTGTTAAACTCGTTACTTCGTCCTCTTCGATTAGAATCTAATATCGAGTATTTTTAGAAATCATTGGACTATCCTTTTTGAAATCAAAAATTTGATGTTCAGTTGTTTTATACATTTGAGATACTTTTGACGTCAAATTGATCCCTTTGAATTGAACTAATGTTAGAACCTTCACGTGCTTAGGTTAACGTGATGCCATGACAAGATATGGCAATTGCTACCAGTATACAATTTTGAACTTAGAACCTTCACGTGCTTAGATTAACGTGCTTTACAGTCACGCATGACGTGATTGTATCGTATTTGATTATTGGTTCAATTATTCAAAGGTGTTATTTGACTTTGATTGTGATTCGATCTTTGATGGGTTGAATATCCCGAAATGAGATTATTTGTCGTGCTAAGATTATCTATCGTCTTTGCACCTTCGTTTCATATGCTTCGTTTGGACTCAGCTATATATTATTGGATTACCTGCGTTGTACTCCGTGGGTGTGTGTGTGTGTGTGATCTTTAATGGGCTTTGTGCTCACCCCCCTTTCTCCTCCCATTTCAGGTAATTAAGCTGAGACAACCTAGAGGAGTTAGTAGCTTTTTGCATGAGCTTGGGGACGTATTCTAGCTCATAATTTTTTTTAGTGACTTAAGAATAAGAGTTTTGTAATAGTTTGGATAAATAGTATTTTATAACCCCTATGTTTGGGAAGTGATTGTTGTTACCAGACTTCTGCCGCAATTATTAGTTATTGATGTTGAATGTGAATTCCTTTGATTTAGGATATGATTTAGAGCTCTGATTACCTCATTGAGGTTAAGCTTTTGCAACATATTTTGGGTATTATATTTCTCGTAAGCATGAATATAATTAAAATAGTATATGAAGGGCCGCCTCCGGGTCGGGGGCGTGACAGATTTGGTATCAAAGCATAGGTTTAAGATTCTATAGACTATTAGACTTAAGATTTCAATGATTTGAGATGAATTTTGTGATGTTTAAGATATAGTTCTGATTAGTCTAGTTTTAGTAGTACTTATGTTTGAAGTGTTTACACAATAAGTTGTGATCTTATAAGTTCTTCGCTATCTCAGGAACTATGCCGCCGCGTGCAGCTAGAGGTGGTACTAGAGATGGTCATAGGGGTAATAATGTCATTAGGGTCAACGTGGAAGTAGAAGCTCCTCCTACTCCTTTGACTGCAGATACCATCAAAGCGTTTAACAGCCTAAATTGTCCAACATTTGTTGACGCAGACAAGCCAGAGGATGTAGAGGCTTGGTTGAGTAAGTTAGAGAAGAGGTTTAAGCTTCTAAACATCACCGATCGACAAAAGGTGGACCTCGCGATGTACCAGTTGGAAAACGAGGCAGACCAGTGGTG
The DNA here is from genome assembly GCA_033070095.1 of Escallonia herrerae. Classification (NCBI taxonomy): domain Eukaryota; kingdom Viridiplantae; phylum Streptophyta; class Magnoliopsida; order Escalloniales; family Escalloniaceae; genus Escallonia; species Escallonia herrerae. The sequence continues at coordinate 51,113 of JAVXUP010001362.1, read as the reverse complement.
GAAAATGGTCGAGAGAACTTTGAGTGTTGAGGAGGAACAGGCTTTGACTTGGGCACGTTTCCAGGAGATATTTTTGCCAAATACTTCCCTAGAAATGTGAAGGATGATATGGTGGAAGAGTTCTTAAAGTTAGAGCAAGGAGAGGATGAAACTGTGAAAGACTACGAGGCTAGATTGTCGAGTTTTACGACACATGTGATAGATACTGTGGAGAGACGTGCAACACGTTTTAAGAATGGACTAAGGTACAACATCAGGAAGTTCTTAACTGCTGTAACTTTAGACACGTATGGTCGAGTCTTGGACAAGGCTCAAAGAGTGGAGAAAGATGTCGAGGATGGGCGTAAATACTACAAGGAACAAAGACAAAAGAGAGGAAGAGAAGACAGTAGCTCAAAGGGCAATGACATGGTTCAGCCTAAGAGTAAGAACAACAACTTAGCTATTAAGGAACCAGTTCAGAATATCCAGGAGCTCGTTGAAGCTTGCAAGACTTGCGGGAAGAAACATAGAGGTCTATGTTATTGGCAGAGTGGCGCATGTTTTAACTGCCAGCAGCAAGGACATAGGATTTGGGATTGCCCTCAACCGCTTAGGCCCCAATTTATTCAGGGTAGGGGGATGTAGAACCAACAGAAACTAATCAAGTTGCAACAATTAGGGCTTGGGCTTATGCCTTGACAGAGAAGGATGCCACTACATCTCCATGATGTAGTGACAGGTAAATTTTACATAGTTCAGCTAGAACTTATGCTTTGAGTGATGCTTGTTCCATATTTTCATACGTCTCTATAAATTTGCTCATGGGCTTTGGTGCTGAGTTAGAACCCTTAGGCAGTGGAAACTCTGAGAGTCTGTAGATGTGAGTGTGTTATCATATTCAGTGACTGAGGTGCATAAATTTTGAGGACGAAATTTCTATAAGGAGGGGAGAATGTAAGACCCTAAATAATATATAGTTAATTATTTTAATTCTTAGGCTACTTTTAGAATTTTAATAATATTTTAGAATTCCTTTTGAATAAGTAACATATCTTTAGGGGCCTTTGGAGTTATTTACCAAGTTTAGAGATATAAAAAGACTGATTAGGTTGTGTTTTATCGATAAATTGAGTTTGGGTCTTTCAAAGAGAGGAGAAGAAAGAGAAAATTAGGGCTTGAGGATTTCAACCTTCTACTCACAATTGGTAAGTGATCGATCTTAAACCTTAATCAAAATTTAATTGATTTAAAGATTTTAATCTTAGTGGTTGATTTTATTAATTAGGTTTGATAATTTTGGAAGATTAAGTAACTTGCGAATCTTGTAGCGTGAATTGAGGTAAGGGTTTCATTTATACATCCGCCTCATCGTTATGCCCTTTGATTAATCTATTTCGTCAAAATTATCACTAATTACTTTGGTGTAGAATTTTCTCATCGAATTCTTAAACTTATCGTCAAAAGTTATTGTCTTGGTTACAGTGTACTCACGCTGTTTTTGTTTTCTGTCGCATTGAATTGTTCAATTGTTGGTACTGTTTGGCCAATTGGCCGTGTTTTTCTGTGCATGGTGTTACTGTGCACGTTGTTGTTGTTGTTGTGTATTGACAAGAAGCTATCATTGCCAAGCAATTTCTTCAAGAAATTTTCATGTCTTTTGCCATGAGGTGGCTTGCCACATGTCTCCTCCTTAGTGATGCACACTTTTTGTTCACTTTTTGAGCATATGTCGTTATTTAATATTTCTGGAACCGTACAAACTCGGATTCAAGCGATTCCTATTTCATTAAACTCATTTCTTCGTCCACTTCGATTAGAATCTAATATCGAGTATTTTCAGAAATCATTGGACTATTCTTTTTGAAATTCAAAAATTTGATGTTCAATTGCTTTATACATCTGAGATACTTTTGACGTCAAATTGATCCCTTTGAATTGAACTAATGCTAGAACCTTTACGTACTTAGGTTAACGTGATGCCATGACATGATATGGCAATTGCTACCAGTATACAATTTTGAACTTAGAACCTTCACGTGCTTAGGTTAACGTGCTTTACAGTCACGCATGACGTGATCGTATCGTATCGTATTTGATTATTGGTTCAATTATTCAAAGGTGTTATTTGACTTTGATTGTGATTCGATCTTTGATGGGTTGAATATCCTAAAATGAGATTATTTGTCGTGCTAAGATTATATATCGTCTTTGCACCTTCGTTTCATATGCTTCGTTTGGACTCAGCTATATATTATTGGATTACCTGCGTTGTACTCCGTGGGTGTGTGTGTGTGTATGTGTGTGTGTGTGTGTGTGATCTTTACTGGGCTTTGTGCTCACCCCCTTTTCTCCTCCCATTTCAGGTAATTAAGCTGAGACAACCTAGAGGAGTTAATAGCTTTTTGCATGAGCTTGGGGATGTATTCTAGCTCATAATTTTTTTAATGACTTAAGAATAAGAGTTTTGTAATAGTTTGGATAAGTAGTTTTTTATAACCCCTATGTTTGGGAAGTGATTGTTGTTACCAGACTTCCGCTGCAATTATTAGTTATTGATGTTGAATGTGAATTCCTTTGATTTGGGATATGATTTAGAGCTCTGATTACCTCGTTGAGGTTAAGTTTTTATAAAATATTTTGGGTATTATATTTCTCGTAAGCAGGAATATAATTAAAATAGTATATGAAGGCCCGCCTCCGAGGCGGGGGCGTGACAACTTTGACTTAGCCAATAAGAGTAATCAATATCAATAAGCACTTACTCATCATACCAAAGACCACCGTGCTTTCGCTGCGCACTCTGATACCTCAAAGTAAACCAGTTAAAACTATTTTCAAATCCATCACAGAGGAAAAACATTACCTTAAAAGTACCCAAAATCTAAATACACACATATATTGCCCATTCGCTAAAGTTTAAGTCTATAAGCTATCGCATTCCGGTGCGTTTGATATACTTTCGAAACAGGAACATTACCGCTCAATTTAAGGAGCGGTTTAGGGTTTCGAATGGAGAATTCTCATAAAGGCCATTCTTGTTCGAAAAACCCACCTAGTTGTTTAAAAAAATTCTTTTAGGTTATTTCTGAGTGTGTAATGGTATGTTAGGCGTTGGGGGTAAATAGGTAATTTTACAGAAGTCTAGGAGCTGTTTGGTAATTTTACTCACTTGGGGAAACTTAATACTTAAGCATGCTCAAGCGGCAATGAATAACATCCGTGTGATTTGTTAATTAGGTTTCAATAGACAAGAGCTAAGACCTGCTTTTGAGCAAGTACAACAACCAATTATTGAGCAAAGAAAGTACTCATGCCATGTTCCTATGTATACTCTATTTTCAAAGCATATAAACATATATATGATTTAATCAAATCAAAGTTTTTGAATAGTAGATTTACACTTGGTATATGTTGAATGAGATATTAATTTGACTTGGTTGCTATGCCCCTTATCTAACAGGAAAAAGTTAGATTTCGGGCCCTAGTCAACGGGGCTTGTACGTTAATGCACAGTATTTTTGCTTGTGGTTCGCCATTACATCCACAGAATTATTATCTCAGGTCTAGGAAGGATTTTGGGCCCTAGTCAGGGAGGCTTGTACGCTGACCACAGCACACCTAAGTAATGAAATATATGTGATAGGAATTTCTTGATGATTATACTCCAATTTGAAAACCTTTTCTGCAATTTCATATATATGTTTATATATTGAAGAATGTTTTGCAACGGAGACGTTGAATTCCTGATTTTGTTAAAAGAGAAATCAATGGCATGTTTTGAAATTCTCAAACCTATTTTAGTAACATGGTTTGCGTACTTGCTGAGCTTTCGTTCATTCCTTACTTTCAGGTGAGGACCTAAGGGAAGAAGATCCGTATGAGCAACACTAAAGAGGAATGCCCAAAGAGAACCATTAGAATAATGGAGCATTTATCATTTTGAGAATTTTAGTTCTATAGTTATTATTATGATCAAACTATTGTAGGAAGCTTAGGTCTCCTCGAATTCCTTCGTAAATTTTCAAGGACATGTAATAAGATTTTTCTTTTTAATTGGATTATTGAAAATCTGTAAGTTGGATCTAATCTCGAGTACAGGTTGTAGTAAGGCCTGGCAGTGCCCCAGTGTGGATGTTCAAATGGGCCTACAGTCAGTCACATGCCTAGTTCCTGGGCTCACCCTTGGGTTCGGGTCATGACATTTTACCCTTGGGGTAGTGCGGCACCGTCCATTGAGGGAACGGAAGGCCCTCGGCCACATCATCCTTTCTTCTTCCCCTTTCCCTTCTTGTCCCGAGCTGCCTTCTCCCATTGAATTTTTTTTCAGCATCTTTAAATTCAAGGAGGGCAGGCACAAAATCCTCTCGCACGAATGCCTTGTATGTCCGAGGATCGTTCTGCCACCATAGCGATGCCACCAGATGCCCCTAGTCAAAGCCTGCCTCAAACCCATATTTAACTCTATCGGGTGTTACAAATCCTCGGGAGGAGCCGCTAGTATCCTGAAGCCCAAATCTTCTAGGTGATTCTGAGGAAGTACCCTATCACCTAGGTAGAACTCCTCCTACGAGGGCCCACCAGTAGTATTTGGCCCCGAGTATGGCCCAACTCCTCAACATACTCTCCCACCTTGTGCCACCACAAGACAAGGATTCCTAAATTGGAAAAGAGAGATGTGAGAAGTTAATAAGCACACATAAAAGGAAATTTCATGAACTAGAAGCTTTCTTACCGAACGCTCTCTCAGCCAGTTGAAACTGTCTCGATGCACAAACTCCGAGATCCCAAACCACTCATCTCTAGAGTTCCACCGGGTCATCACCGGTGAATCACAGCAGGAGCCGCCTCTGCCCAGCAAGGAGCAGGAAAACCCAAAATCTCAAATCTGTCGAAACAAAAAAACATGTGAGTATATGTCAAGAGAAAATATTCACAGAACTTAGGTATACCTCCTGGACATCACAAAATCTCATGAAGTTAAGCGACTTCCTCTGAGACACTGCACTCATCGACCGATACAAGTAAGCCAGAGCAAGATTACCCCAGTCGTACCCCCTAATATCCCCAATCATCTCAAGGGCCTGGAGGCACCACAACTGAACCAAGTCATCCCCGTTACTAAATAGAGTTTCCCTTAGAATGTAGAGCAGAAAACCTTAGACAAACTGATCAACTGCAATAGGCTCCATCGCATCCAAGTTCATACTCAAAGTGATTGTCGATGGAACCCAAAAGTATCGAACCACCTTTTTTGAAGGATGGCTCGTAGCCGAGCAGACAGACCAAAGGTCTCAATCCTTATCGAAATCATGGGCCCATAGAATGGGCCTCCATTGACTATGAACACCAATGATGTTCGTGAATTCAAAAGAAGTGACCGTGGCCTCCCTGAATGGAATGTGAAAATGTTAGTGGAATCCCACCAACGCTCGGCAAGGCATAGAAGATGCTTTTTACTCAGGGTAAAAGCATGTAGCCCATCCAGAAAGGGACAGAAGCCCGTAACGACTACTCCATTCTTAACGAGATCGAGAAGTTTCACTCACCACCCTGTCACAAGGTTAGGAAGCCCCTACATCGCATATTTTGGAGAAAACCTAAGGAACTGTCTGATTCATGTAAGAATTGCATGAAAACCCTAAAAGCATGGGGCTTATCGTGCATGGGCATAGGAGGGGGTGTTGGTGTTAGGGGGATGGTGTGAAGTAAGGTGAAATAGTGTGTGCCTAGGAAGGAAATTTGAAGCAAACTTACCTCCTCTGCAAAATAGAGTGCACTAAGATGAGTGCCCTGCTCCAGGATGAGCAACGAACAATCATCGCGCTCGATTCTTTGGTTAAAATCTGGAGATTTTACCGATTTCGGGACCTCCCTCGTGCCCCTTGTGAGTTCTCACATACTCCTCCATGATTATGCAAAATTGAAGAGATGGGGAAGAGATTTTGGGTATTTATAGATTAGGAGTATAGTTAGGACTAAAAGGGACGATTTAGAACTCCTAGCGGGAATAAATCTGAGAGAGATTGGAGTGGAATTGAATTAGAAGTGTTTTGAGGAAACCCTAAAGTCACGCACAAAAAATGGGAGCCCAAACTGGCCGATTTTGTCATTTAAGTTAGTCAAAGTTTCTGACTAACCGGTCGGTTTTCGACTCTTCGATTTTCAAAACCCATAATCTCTGACTAAGCAACCGGTTCTCCTACCAAATTTTCGAAAATTCAAAAACCTGCTAATAAATCATTTGTTTTCAACTTAAAATTTCAAAATTTCAAAGCTTTTAGCGATTCTGACCAACCAGTCGATTTTAGGCCTCTTTTTCCAAAAAAAAATGAAAATGAAAAAAATGATGCATGCTTGTGTGTTTTTTTAGTTGTTCCATTATCTTTATAAATTTGCAGTTGTGTGCCGGCGCATTGTCACTTGATATCTATTCATTCGCTTGAGGGCGTTATCTTTTAGTATTTGTATGTCCGCATGCCTGCTTGTGCATGTCCTACATCTGATCTCTGAGTGATTCACTACCCAATTTTTTTTAAATCAATTGCTCTATCCAACGGCTCTTACACAGTGTAAAGCTAATACAAGATTCCGTGTTTATTGCCGGTATCTTCTTGTGACTTCACAACCAAAAGTAAAGAGTTTTATGTGTCATTAATTCACCACATAGGTCAAAGCAATTTAGGTATCCGTTGAAGGCTCTTCATTTTAATACCTCAGCCTTTTCGTAATTGGCGAGGAAGTTCAAGAGAAACTGAGATAAAATTCTGAAGATTTCATAAACTTTTTGCTCTTATTCTCCTCAATTGCTACAATTTCATTAAAAGAAAAGTTGGTCACACCTCTTGTGAAATAAAACATTCAGATAGTCTTCTTCACAAAGTAATTTTTAATTCTATTAAATTCCTCACTCAACCATAACCACAAACGAATGGAAAGGAAATGCAGATCAAGTATGTTGATATTGCCAATGGTACACTAATAAAATTTTTAGCTCAAAACTGATTTAAGTTGAACAATATTGAGGTACAGTACTTTTTTGTCTAACCAGCTCATCAAGATCATGGACAATCTTGAATACTGCATCAGACCTTGCCAGCCTCAATGCATTTCGTGACATGGCCTTGAGCTCATCTGCTTTCGGACCAAACCATTGAGCAACAATATTAGCTATATGTTTCGGCGACTTTGAAAATTTCCCGCACCCATTTTCCACCACGTATGGTACATTCCCAACTTCCTGCAATAAATGAAGAGAAGTAATTCAGATAAGGAAACGTTAAGTTGATTGAAATTCATAGTGAACTTTGCTCGTAGCACCCATCACTTTTGCTCTCCACAGCATGTCCGTCTTAACACTTCTCTGGATTCTTCTATCCCTCGTGAATCAATTTCACGTACTAAAAGCAGCAATGACTTGGTAACTACATTCTAAATTAGTCAATAAGCAATAAATACATATTTCATCCAAGATATGCTAGAGGTATCAAAAATCAGAATCACATAATAATCCGCAAAGCTGACTTCTTTTTCATTCTTAATTTACCAAGCTAATTGTTCATGTAACTTGGTTAATTCACCCCAAAGTAACACTTAGTCCGAAGATTTTAATCCTCCAAAATATATATATATATATATATATATATATATATATATATATATATATATATATGTGGAGCTGATCCATTACTCGCGCTAGCAAATAGAGTTAAGTTGCAAGCGTGATCTGGCCGTCCACGCGCGATTTGTGGACGGCCCAGATCTTTTTTTTGCACTTTTTTTAAGTCCGTCCGCTACATAATGTAGCGGACGGTTTGTTGACATAAATACCCCTCAATCTTCAAGTCACATCTTCTGAAATATCGTCCGCTACATAATGTAGCGGATGATATTTCAGAACAGATCCACACAATCTACCAACTCCACGTCCATTGTCACTTTCTCTCTCTTTAGGAAAAAAACCCCATTCTCTTCTCTTGTTCATCTCTCTCTCTCTCTCTGAACAACTTCATCTGCCTTCGCCTCCCCAATCCCCAAATCCATCGTCATAAGCACCTTTAGAGAGAGAGAGTGACAAGGTTCGCAACCGTAGCCTCGGTGTCGCTATCGCAGCCGTAGTCTCAGTGGTTCCACCGTGGCCAAAGTTATTATATTTTCTGGGTACCTCAAAAACAGCGAAGGCACTGAAAGCAACCTCGAGGTCGGTGACCAAACCGGAGATTCCAGCGGAGACCTTAAGGCACCGCCGGTGTTTGAAGAGAAGTTCCTTGTTATTATAGCTGGCCAAGAGAAGCCAAGTGAAGAACAGTAAGATAATGGAAAAATCAAGTAGAGCCCAAAGTTCACTTCTTGTTGCAAACCCAAATCCTTAAATCTAAAAACAAATATAATCAAGCATCCACCCTGTAAACATTTTTCAAGAATTACACAGGAATTTGGGTGATTGGAGTTGAGAAGTTCTCTACCAAATGCGTTTCATTTGTGGTGGTTGTGAATAGGTGTTTGGTGTCTTGAGTTTTGCAATGGACTGAAACTTTAAGTGTTGCAATTCATTGAAACTTACAATATAGAGAATTGATAAGCCAAAGCCATGGAAGAGTAGAAGGAGAAGAAGAGACAGCACCGACTCACACTGTGCAGATCTGTTTATGTGGACACAGGAACGACAAGATAGAAAGAAATGGAAAAAAGGCAAAATCATAGTGGTTCGCTACATAATGTAGCGGACAACTCTATTTCATTGCAATTTTTTGTTCCTTTACATGCTGGGTCAGGGGTATTTTTGTCAACAAACTGTCCGCTACATTATGTAGCGGACGGACTTAAAAAAAGTGCAAAAAAAAGATCGGGGCCGTCCACAGATCGCTCGTGGACGGCCAGATCGCGCTTGCAACTTAACTCCATTTGCTAGCGCGAGCAATAGATCAGCTCCCATATATATATATATATATATATATATATATATATATATATATATATATATATATATATATATATATATATATTTCGTAACCCATAACTCGAACAAAGAGGTAAACTACTAGATTGAAGCCATGATAGGCCAAGTATAAGAAATAAAATAAAAAAATTTGGACCTAATAGTAGCAGCAATGGGATCAGATTAACAAAGAAACCTTGTAAAGATATTTTGAAAAACAGGTTTGAATATATAACTTGTGTTCCCAATTTTGCGATGCATGAAAAGTTGAATCTATGGGTGTTGCACTTTAGTCGTCATGAACCTGCACAATTTATCCTTAAAAAGTAAAAAGTAGGACTGTGTGCGCATGTCTCTATCTGTCTGTGTGTGTGTGTGTGTGTGTGTGTGTGAGAGAGAGAGAGAGAGAGAGAGAGAGAGAGAGTTTAAGGGCAGGCTTTACATATGCCGGCTAGGGGATATGGCCCAGCCTGGACTGGCCAGTCCATTTGACACCTCTATATAGTAGACTCATTTTTCCTTTCTTTTTTTTTCTTTTGATAGGTAATTCAATATAGTAGAATCCTGCTTGATTCATTGCTACAAGGTCCTAAATGTTGGAACTTCAATTCAAGTATACGGATACTTATTAATCTCCAAAAAATAAGGCACACAAGAAAAACAAGAAATGATTTAATATTTTCGGAAAAAGAAGTTTTACGAGAATTGTGATGTGAGCCGACTGCGAAGGAGTTTCCATGCTTGCCTCACACAGAGTAAAGCATAATTACAGTACCGGTTTGCAAAAGATGGGCTTGATAACAAACTTCCATTCTTCTTAACAAGAACATGCTTCTCCTTTTCGTTCATCTGAGGACACTTGGGCCTGGGCTACACTTCCCCCTCACTTAGACCCCCAGTCCCTAGGTGTGGACAGGAACCGATCCCAGGTCTCTTAATCAAAAGCCAAGTGGCTTTACCACTTGAAGAGGATTTTTTTATTTACAACACTCTGTAACTTTTTTTGCTCTATAACTTGAATAACCTTGCCACCGAACCTCAGGCTAAGTAGTGATGAACTTGAGTTACAATATCAAATGAAAAAGTGGCGTAATCATCTAAGCCTTTGGCCCAAACTGGTTGTATCAGCTAAATGAATCGGCTTTTCAACTCCCAACATCAAAGCACTTCCCTAAAGAGTTCCTAGCAATCAAGTCTTTTCTCACTACTTATCCCCATGTTATCCTCGATCCAGCTCTACCTCGTCATACCCCATCAAGTTTGCATAAATCACTTTGTACAGGGGCATCTGAAGGCCTAAGTTAAATATGACCAGACCATCTGAACGATGCTCCCTCGTCTTTCCATAATTGGCGCCACCCACATTGTTGGGGATTTCCTCGCTTCTCAGTCTATCCCTCCTTGTGCGGGCACACATGCACCTTCCTATCTGTATGGTGCATCTTACAACCATACGATAATGGTGACCTCACCTGAGCCGTCCAATAAAAGTTTCCCTCCTGACAATTCGCACAGCAGCCCACAAACAACCATGGGCAAAATCCTTGTCCATTCTCCCTCCTTTGCTTTATTGTCAATTTATTAGACATAACTGGTCCCAAGCCCCGATAGAAAAATGGTTGCTATGATTGACAGCCAGCGTAAGACGCAATCACATTCGATGAACATGAATCCAAAAACATTTAGCAATGAAATGAATGTATGAACTAAAAAACAGGGGAACTGTATCGGTTTTTTGTGAAGCATATTAATCCTAGATAGAATATTATCCATAACTTCTTTTCATATAATATGTTAGAGAATTCGTACTTACTTTAGGGGTATTAATGTCTTGCATTACATAAATCTAATAATAGTGTGTTTGTGTTCCATTTTCATGCACGATCCTTTCAGCCATTGACATGGTATGAGAGCCCTAGTGTTTTGATCCTAGAGGCCTCTCCGCCTGCATGACCACTCTCCACATTGCACCACCATCCTCTTCCCCTTCTGCAACTACCAGCGCCAACATACTCACTTGTGCAACCCTCTTGCTCTCCCTATATCCCTCTCTACTGCCCACATATCCTTTTAACCCTCCTCATCTTTCCACCATTTAATTTACCAGAACCACTGCTGACCCGTGCATCTGTTGCCCTAGGCTTATCAGGACCACGGCTGCCCAGCCTTTTGCGCTACCACAGACGACTTCTATACCATCCATTAGCATCAGAACTACAGCAGTCGCTTGGTCCCTTCCAAGTACAACCATTTTTACTCTTCCTCTGGTTGGTATTTATCTTAACACTATTTTTCCAAGGATTGCGTTGCTTGGTTCGTTAATTCTGTTTTTGGCCATTTGAACTTTACAGTGGGACTGGTTGATTGGTTTGCCTCACCTATACTTCTTTGGCTAGATGCTAGTTCAGATAGTATCAGTTTCTGGTCTGGAAACTCTCTTTTGTTTGCTATTGTCCACTGCAGGTCTTAATTGGTAATAGTTACAGCTTCATCTGAGGTTAATTCATCTAAGATATCCTCTAGGAGTTCCAGACCTATCATGTTTGATATTGTAGCTTCTTCATTGACTGATTGAAAATTTATTCGACTTTCATCAATGGAAAAAATTGTTGTCACTAAGACATTGATTGGGCATGGTAAGGAGTGACACCTTGAGTTGAGAAACCTAATGAGATGACTGCACAAGAATTCAAGAACGAGGATGCGGCAATATGTACTCAGATGAGTAATTTGGTGGAGAATAACATGGTTGATTTAGTTGCGCACCATAATACTGTCAAGGAGGTGACGGAAGTTGTAGCAGAGTTATACTCTGCAATAATGATCCCAATCGTTAGTGTGATCTATATCAAATGGCCTTTCGGGTGCAGAAAGGGAATTACACAAGATTCTGAGAATTTCGTGATTTCAAGAAAGCATGTGAGGAGTGGAACACGTCTCTTCCACTCACCACCGACTTGAAGGGCGGGCACAGCTTGCTGTATAGGACTACTTAGCTGGTTAAGGTCAGCTTGAACACGTTCAAGCACAGCTTTTGGGTGGGAAAAAAATATTGCTCTCTTAGTGGTGACCAGTCATTGGAGGATAGGGGGAACGCTCTGCTCTTGCTATTCAGTCACAGAGAGGTTGTACTAACGTTTTTGGCCCGTCTCAGTTCTATGGTGGTAATTCACGTGGTTGTAGACAGCATGAAGATTGAGCTCCCTCTAGTGGTCGTTCAAGTGGTAGGACTGATGGTCGTTCTGGTATGAGGTTATAAGACGCTATTTTGAAGAACCAGGGAATCCTAAGTACTTTTCGTCCTCGAGGTAAATTCCAGAACCAGCTTTCTCGATTTGCTTACTTAGCTGTTGCACCTCTAAGTGGTCAGCCACCCATTTATCCAGTTGTTCCTCCTAATATGAGCCAGCTTCCATCATCTACAGTGCCTCCAGAGAGGATGCTTACCATGTGCCTCCAGAGAGGATGCTTACCATGTCCTAGGCAGAATAATCAGCTTCAGCTCGCTCATTTGCCTTCTTCTTCAGCCAACTTAGCCCATACACTTGGTCTACTACATGTCTTTCTATGCTACCTTGCGGTTGGAATATTAATTCGGCTGCTACCAATCATATGACTGGTGATTCAGGCATTTTCCCCAGTTATCACCGACCTCCCATGTACCTGACGTACAGTTAGCCGGTGGGTCCACTTCACAGGTTAGGGGTAAACAGATCGGACATTTCTTCTCATGCCTACTTATGTTATTTGTCCCGAAATTCCCATTGAATTTATTATCAGTTAGTGAAAACTGTATATCCCAAAATTGCTCCTATTACTTCGTCTGTGGATCCACACTCTTTCTCCTGTCACTGACTTGGATCTTTCTCTCGTAGTTTGCAAAGGTAAGTTTACTTGTAGTATGCATCCGCTTTCCTATTCTGTGTCATATGCTCGTTTGTCTCCCTCATTTCGTTCATTTGTCTATGTTGTGAGTTCTTATTATGTTCCCAGAACCTTGTCTGAGGCCTTAACTCAGTCTGGGTAAGACGCTGTTATCGAAGAAGAAATGGCTGCTTTAGTCAATAATCAGACTTGGGATCTTGTCCCTTGCCATCTGGTAGGTCAATAGTTGACTATCAATGGGTGTATACCATTGAAGTCAACCCTGATGATTCTATTACTCAGTTGAAAGCATGTTAAGTGGCTTAAGGATTTTCCCAAGCATACAGTACTCACTATCTTGATAGTTGATACCTTTTCTTCTGTCTCTAAGATGTCTTCTATTTACATTTTCATTCCCCTCGCCACCACTCATCATGTGCCCTTGTTTCAATTGGATATGATAATGCCTTCTTCAATGGGGAATTGCACGAGAAAGTTATATGGAACATACCTCCGGGGTTTGTTGCTCAGGGGGAGTCTACTCAGGTTTGTAGGCTTAAAAACTACCTTTATAGCTTCCAAAAATCTCCTAGAGCTTGGTTCGAAAAATTTGCAAAGGTAGTCCCTAGTTTTGGATTGATAACCCCACTGTTTTCTACTGACATTCTAATGTGGCTCGTATAACTGATATGCTGATGATGTTGTCCTCACTAGGAGATGATAGCAGGGCATTGATACATTGAAACAATACATACAGCATCACTTCGAGACTGAGGACTTGGGTATGTTGAAGTATTTCCTTGGTATCGAGGTGACTTGCTCGTGAAGGTAATTGTTTGTTAGCTGAAGCACGGATGTTGGGTTCCAAAGCTGTCAAGACGCCGACAAATCCCAATATCAAGCTCACTGTTGACAAAGGAGATTTGATATCTGATCCAGGGGCATATATACGGTCAGTTGGGAAGCTCTATTACTTAACCATTACCCGTCTTAATGTAGCATTCTTAGTGTGTGTAGTGCGTAAATTCTTGTCAGATCCTTGCTCTACTTATCGGGATGCCATGATACATATTCTACAATATCTTAAGGGGCCTCCAGAGAGAGGAGATCACCCTCCATGATACATATTCTACAGTATCTCAAGGGTGTTAGCGATGTTGATTAGGCTGGATCACCCTCGGATAGGAGATCTACTAGTGGCTATTGCGTCTTTGTTGGTGGTAAATTGGTTTCTTGGAAAAGCAAGAAGAAAAATGTAGTTTCATGCTCAAGTGCTTAGTCACAGTAGCCGTGGCACATACTACGTGTGTGTTAGTTTGGGTTCGGAATTTCTTGCTTGATGTTAAGTTTAAAAATGTCATGTCCTATGAGGTTCGTATGCGATGATAAAGCAGCAATGCACTTGGCCTCTAACCCTGTATTTATGAATGACCAAAGCTTATTGAAGTTGATTACCACTTTCTCCGTGAGAAACTTCTGGAGAAGATTATTGAGACTAAATATGTTCGATCTGGATATTAGCTTGCCGATATATTTACTGTAACTCTTGGGGCTAATAAGGGGTGGACTTTCTACATAACTAGCTGGGCATGATTGATATATATGCTCCAGCTTAACGGAAGTGATAGCACATTTTGTAAATTGTTCACAGGTGATTTCGTCTTGTATTAGTTTATACCTAATGAAAATGTGTCTGCTCCAACTCATGCACGACACACTCAGCCTATCAACATTTTACTTCAAAAAAGGAACCCCATACGGAATTGTAATGTGGGATATGTTTAAACACATGTCACTAGCATTTGACCAGTAGAAAGTAATTCTACACAGCACGGATTGATAATTATTGTATTAGCTTCTCTATGTGAACTTTGCTGAGGCACCGTAACACTTACAAAGACTTTTAGTTAAAATACAATTCCTTCAGCTGCAATTTAATTGGACTATGCATTCAGGTGAGCAAATTCCAAGCAGGTTTGATAATGCAGGAGTAAAAACATCTTTTGTGAAAAGATCAATGATAAGGACATGAATAGAGGATGGCAGGTATGTGCACCCCACTGCAAGTAAGCTGCAATCAACAGAAAGATAGGGGAGGGGGGAGCCTGAGTACTTTTAAGTGTACCTGTCCTGCAATGTAATCATTTAAAATTATGGGGAGCCCTCGGATCATTGCTTCTGCGATAGTTCCTGGACCAGCCTACAGGGGAACCAAATCACTATCAGGTGCTTTCGTAGCGTAGAAAGGGAAAAAAATATATATTACAACAGGAGACATTTACCTTAGTAATGATACAATCACAAGCACCCATGCACTCCTCCATTTTAGTAACAAACCCATTCACCTAAAATCGTAAAGCACCATTTTCTTTAAACCATTCCAGCACATATTACACGCTGATAAAAGGCTCCTGTTTACTGTGTGCGCTGGACACTCTGCATGTGCATGTATTGTGTGTCCATACTCTGTATCCATTGGCTTGTGAGGAACTGCAAGTCTCTGTGGTGGATGGGTGGGTGGGTGGGTGGGAAAGAAGCGGGCGGGCGGGGAAATCATGATATTAAACAAAGGTGGTCTATTACAGATATGTTCACTTGGAAGAAATAGAGGGTCAACTTCATCTGGATTTCAATAGAACATTGGTTGTCTAGGTAACTCCACTACGATAAATAATATAGCATTAAACAGAAAAATTAATGATAGCTGCAGATTGACACGGTTAAAAAGGCTATTATGACAAATAAGGGCGTTTAAATTTCCTAGAGTTGTGTACCTGTATCGGAATCTTCCAATCAATTGACAGCAATATGTTGGCAAGTTTTTTGTTGCGACCGCATATCACAAGAACCTGACCTGTTGCCTTCCCAAGATTCTCATCATATAATGCATCTCCAAGTGCCCGAGCAGTTGCCTCAATGGGACCCATCCCTTCCCCACCACCCATCAACAACACAGCAGGAAGATCCTCAACCATTCCTAGCTCCCTTCTTAACTCATCCTATTCAAATAAGATGAAGCAGACAGAAATTAGAAAATCTTCTGCTTGAATAACACTGAAACTTTTTTTCAACAAGAATTAACAATGCAATATAAGGAAGCAGAGTAATCTAAGAAGTGCAACTTATGGCATCATGGTTTTTCATGTTTTGTCATGGTGCGTATTACATGAAATTGAAAGAAAAAAGTTGACATAATTAAGTGGCAAAAATAAAAATATAAACATAAAAGAAGTCAAAATTATCTTTCATGGCTTAGGTTTGCAATCATAAATAGCCAAATCACCAAAGAGATTTATACATACTCAGACTGGTTAATATGAAGGGGTTCAGACAAAGGGTGTCAGTTTGTCAACAGTACAACAAAAGCAAGACCCATGGAGCCAGGAATAAAAAGGTCATCGTAAGAGACTTTGCAACGAGGGGCATTCAAGAAGATGAAGCAAGAACAAACGATAACAGGATGCATTTAATATAGCAGAGCTATCCTATTTGTCTAGTCATATCTTAGAATTTTAACCTTCTCTGCCACATCTAAAGCTATATTACACAGCCTGAAAGGATGACACTAGGCAGTTTCAATTGAACTGCCAACCGAGACTGTGATGATCTTCAGGTCACAGTAAAGCAACCTTATCCACCAACCCTCACTCAACCATACAACCTAAGTGTTATTACTTCAAACTACTCACCTGAATTCCTGATGCACCGGATCTCATATATACCCAATTGAATGCTCAGTCAGATTAGAGTATCAATAAGCTATATTTTGAGTCTCTGAAGCACGGACACCTCTCCTAGGTGGAGGTTTGGTGTCCTAAACAGACGGACACCCCGACACCCTCCAGACACCGTCCGACACGTGTCGGACACCGCCAATCGGTGTCGGAATTTATTTTTTTTTATTTTCCGACACCGTGTCGGACACTTCGTCGAGGAGTGTCGGACACGGCAACCGGCAGTCGGAAGGTTTGGGCCAATTTCAGATTTATTGAACTATTACCGTCTTCTTCACTCTCACCTCACGGCCATCTTCTTCTCTCTCACCTCGAGTCTGATGTCTGCCGACCACATCAAGGATGTCGCCGGTGTTGCCGGAGCTGTCGCCGATGTTGCCGGAGCTCAATCGACGAAGATCCGAAGCCGAAGCCAACGGATATGACGGCTACAGTCGCCGAAGGAAGAGAAGTTAGCTGCTGCCGCCTCGCTGTCGCCGTCGTCGCAGAGTCTCGCCGTGGTCGCCAGAATCTCGCCGCTGTCGCAGAGTCTTGCCGGAGGTCCTCCGCTGCTGACCTAGGTCTCTTTCTTCTCTTCTCCTGTTCCAGTCCTCTCCTCTCGTTTCTTTCTTTTCTTTTTATTCTTTTCTCCTTTGTCGTCACTCCCTCTGTTTCTTTCCTGTTATTTTTTCTTTTCACCCTTTT
This sequence comes from Escallonia herrerae, assembly GCA_033070095.1. Taxonomy (NCBI): domain Eukaryota; kingdom Viridiplantae; phylum Streptophyta; class Magnoliopsida; order Escalloniales; family Escalloniaceae; genus Escallonia; species Escallonia herrerae. The sequence goes on along the minus strand of JAVXUP010001362.1, from coordinate 33,914 downwards.
CTCCTTTCTTTCTTTTCTTTTCTTCCTTTTCTCCTTTCTTTCTTTTCTTTTCTTTTCTTTTCTTTTCTTTTTTTTCTTTTCTCCCTCTTTTCTTTTCTTTTCTTTTTTTTCTTTTCTCCCTTTGTTGTTGCATTTCCAGTACATTAGACTAAATAAATATTGACCAAATAAATTATGACTTGTATTTAAATTCCTTATTTTGAAAGTTTTTCATTTTTTAGATTATAGAATATATTTGATATTTATTATATATATATATATATAATAATAAATTATATTAAAAAATAGCGGTGTCCTGCGGTGTCTAAAATCTGATTTTTTGAAAATTGCGGTGTCCGGTGTCGGTCCGACACCGACACCGTGTCCGTGTCCGTGCTACCTAGTTTTGAGTCCGTATAGTTCTCAACACGAACCATTAAATTCAATAAAAAAAACACATGCATCAGCTAGGAAACTAAACTTAGATGTTAACCAAGAAAGGTGACCAACCTTCGGTCGAATAGGCTTAACGAATGAAAGGCGAACAGGTAGGCCATAAACTTTAATTTGAGAAGGCTGGAGACCAGCTTTTAAGGCCCTTTTCGCTACCTCTTCTGTAGGGCAATAGCATCTTGTTACAAGCTTATGAAACCTATATGTAAATCATGACATGCAAGATCAGATCAACATATAGAGCAGCAAACGAGTAGTATGTTTGCAGAACATACCATGTAGGATGACACGTGCTTAAATCCGTGACTACAGTGGTAAACACAATTTTTTTCAAAAGACCCTTTGCCCTCAAGATTCGAAGAGGAACATGCTGCATCAACGGATGTACACTGATGATGATATCAGGCTGGTACTTCATTAAACCATTGGCAACCTCTCTGTGAAAACAGTACAGTCAAATTAAATGAGAATACAAGAGTCAGCACTGCTGCGTAAATTCCTGCTAAATTTATAAGCCAAATTTAGCCAAAACAACGAACACCAAAGTGAAGAGGACAGGAAAGGAATCCTACAGATCGCATTTCTTTCGTGGTAGTGTATGTTACATGGACTCTTCGGTTTGCGTGAAGTACCCGTGTCGGACACTCGACACTTGGACATAGGTACGGGATATATGTCCACCACATCTCATAGGATATGACATTATCAATACTATATATACAGTTTTTTGTTTAATTAGTTATTGCATTGATAGGAGACAAGTTGTCAATTAAAACCAAGTGCATCCATCACACAAAACACCTTTTTACCTTCGAAATAACTAAAAAGCAATAACAAATATGAATGTTTTGCCATGTCCCTGTATCTTGCGTTTTCAGAATTTGACGAGTCCGACACTTGGACACGTATCCGATCCATACACTAGTACCGAGTCCATGTAACATAGATGGTAGCTGAAATAAACAAGTAAACTAATTGTAATTCACAGATATAGATGACAAACAATTGAAAGAGGACGTCAACAAAACATAAACAACCTCAAAAAAAAATTCTTCAAGCTACGGACAGGGGCAGCAACTAATCGACAAATTGAGAACGATGGGAAACAATTCCAAGATAGTGGTGATTGACCAAGAGAGTGTGTGTTAAATGGTTATGAAGAGATTAAAATATATGAAGTACATTAAAAGGAGATTTAGTAGGGGAATATGCTTTCACCTCCCAACTGGCTGACATTGAAAATCAACTCTACCCTGACTCTTTCAAATTTATTATGAGTGATTTGACCTAGAAAAGCTATGACGAAGTCCCTTAGAAGGTGTTATCTCTATCAATACAAACCGATGACACCTCTGAAGCACGGACACCTCTCCTAGGTGGAGGTTTGGTGTCCTAAACGGACGGACACCCCGACATCCTCCGGACACCGTCCGACACGTGTCGGACACCGCCAATCGGTGTCGGAATTTATTTTTTTTTATTTTCCGACACCGTGTCGGACACTTTGTCGAGGAGTGTCGGACACGGCAATCGGCAGTGTCGGAAGGTTTGGGCCAATTTCAGATTTATTGAACTATTAGCGTCTTCTTCACTCTCACCTCACGGCCATCTTCTTCTCTCTCACCTCGAGTCTGATGTCTGCCGACCACATCAAGGATGTCGCCGATGTTGCCGGAGCTCAGTCGACGAAGATCCGAAGTCGAAGCCAACGGATCTGACGGCTACAGTCGCCGAAGGAAGAGAAGTTAGCTGCTGCCGCCGTCGCTGTCGCCGCAGAGTCTCGCCGTGGTAGCCAGAGTCTCGCCGTGTCGCAGAGTCTCGCCGGAGGTCCTCCGCCGCTGACCTAGGTCTCTTTCTTCTCTTCTCCTGTTCCAGTCCTCTCCTCTCGTTTCTTTCTTTTCTTTTTATTCTTTTCTCCTTTGTCGTCACTCCCTCTGTTTCTTTCCTGTTATTTTTTCTTTTCACCCTTTTCTCCTTTCTTTCTTTTCTTTTCTTTTCTTTTCTTTTCTTTTTTTTCTTTTCTCCCTCTTTTCTTTTCTTTTCTTTTTTTTCTTTTCTCCCTTTGTCGTTGCATTTCCAGTACATTAGACTAAATAAATATTGACCAAATAAATTATGACTTGTATTTAAATTCCTTATTTTGAAAGTTTTTCATTTTTTAGATTATAGAATATATTTGATATTTATTATATATATATATAATAAAATATTATATTAAAAAATATTCTGATTTTTTGAAAATTGCGGTGTCCGGTGTCGGTGTCCGGTGTCGGTGTCGATGTCCGACACCGACACCGTGTCCGTTTCCGTGCTACCTAGGATGACAGGTAGCTAGGATGAAAAGCAAGACCGCTAGTTGATGCGTTAGAACTAGGTCAAAAACTAACAAACTTTACATAAGCGAAAAGCTAAATTACAAAAAGTAAAGTCACAAAATATAAGGTGGACTCATATGTTGTGGATGGGAGATGTACCAAGCCATGATTCCCTGATGTCAAATGATAATGTAAAAGCCATCAACGATAAAGGAGATAAGTGCTGAGGTAAGCATTCCCAGTACGCGATGTCATAATAAAAAATGCTACCCCAACGATATCAATAAGAAAACAAGTTGACGGATGAGGAACTAAAACGAGTACGAAAGACATGACAAGCAATTGTACTCTTATGTGAAAGGGAAGAGAGCTAACCCCAAAAACTGTAGCTATTAATGGGCTCATACAAAATCCTCAAGTACAAGAATCAAACTTTTTAAACATGATTGCCAAAGAAGCCAGAAACCCAACAAACCTTGTTCGGGTCGATCAGCAAAAATGACACGGTGTATTATTTACTTCTATCTCAAGGGTCATTAAGATATTCAAGCTTGTTGCGAAATATATTGTGCACTATCTTGTGATGAACCATTTAGCTAGCTTTGTAGTTATCAGCAAAGACTGGGCCTACTGATTCTCATACCAACTTCTAGTAAAAAAATCTTGGCTTAATTTTTCTAAGCGTGACCCATGTTTTGATTTAAGCGTATAATTAAAAGAAAGACGAGTATCTCGTCAATCAAAAACTTTCACCTCAAACATGAAAATAAAAGAACAGAGAGCAAACATGTGGGGTGACCTTGTATTGTTCTGTAGGACATAAGATCAATTGATATTGAAACGAGTAGGACTTGTTTTGAAACTTTTTAACCTTCAGGCTACGTATACTGATCAGTCTCTCTATTTTGGTCTGATAATACATATCTTGTTTAGGGTGAAGAGAAACGGCCCCGTACAGTTGGAAATTTGCAGGCGAGTATCTTGTTTAGGGTGCCCCGTATCTTGTTTAGGGTGAAGAGAAACTTTCATCTGCCCTTTCATCTTAACATATTACCGTTCTTGCATAAGTCGTGGTCGCCAAGCCAACTAGGCTCATCGGCAGAAGCCAGTAGGATAAACAGATGGTCTGCACTCAAGACAATTCTAGTGCAAATAGTTCTGCTTGTTAACCACTTGTTGGAGCTTGGCATCCTCCCGGTGGGGGGTCTAGGCAAGACCTCTCTATGCTCAATATTCTTGTGTTTAGAAGCTCCTATAGCTTGCAATTCATATATGGCATAGCATTGTCATTTTACTGAAATCTTAGACCAAGGTGTAGCTTTGATGCTTCAACACATTGGCATAGTTACCTGAGGTTCTTGAACAGATATCCACCGTTGATGACAAGCTTTAAGCTTTGACGTCCTCCAGCTTTCGGCGATTGAAGATAAAAGTGTGATTTTCTATTTATCCACTGGATATACTCTACATAAGTTTTGTCAAATTTATCATTTAATATTTGGCTGATTGAAAGAGGGAGGACAAGATTTAGTGGATTGTGATGACAAGAGAGGATGGTGAGGAAAAAGATACAGGAAGTCCTGTCTTCTTCAATTGCAGTCAAAATTCCACGATACAAGTACATGTGCCAATCATGCAAAAACACGAAGTATAAGGGACTCTTTGCAAGGTAATATGGGGGCATCTTGGCTCTTTTTCCTATTTGTTTGATCGGAATTGACATAATGGCAGACATGAAACCAGGGCATAGCTAAAATGTAATACTTCCATCGTTCCCCTCCATCTGCCCTAAACTTAGCTGTTGATGAATTGGCCCAACAATGTAAATCACGCTTTGATACCATCCCTAGACTTCAACCCCGGCTCGTATGTGGAGAGATGGAAACGGGATTTTTGACAACACAGAATCTGGGGCACAATGGATTGGAAGAACGGGTCATATGTGAAGATTTGAATAGAAGCAAATATAAATACCCCGTTATATACATAACTATGAGTACTATTGACCTATAGTGCATTGTCCTATCATCAATTTTAATGGTCACTTTTCCTCACTGGTGTAGTTAAACTGACCTTAATCATAGCTCTTATATCATTTCCAACTTGTGCAGCAATCATACAGATTTATTACATCCATTATTTTCATTATTGAATGTTTCTTTCTTGTATTTTTACCTTCAACGCTGACACGGGGCTGACTGAGGGAATATCGTGCAGGAAGATACTAGGAAACCCTTACGAGGGTTAGTTGTGCCTTTCCATATAGCTTATGTAACGATCCCGATCCAGAACCCCACCACACGGCAATGCCTCCCTCAAAAAGACTGGCCAAGTAGGTACCTATAAGAGCTTTAGCTGGGTCGTTTATGGCTAATATCAAGCACTAACATATACGATGTGGGACGGAGCTTACAATCTCCCTCCTCAAAAAGGCTACCAAAGTAGGTACTTATGAGATGCTCGACGGGTTTATTAGGGCTATTTCAAACATCAACATATTTGATCAGGGACGGAGTGTTACAATCATCTTCTTTTGGCCTTAGTGAGGACGCTTAGGCCCAACTTAACCTTGTCACTTATAGCCCACGAACTCCCTTTTAGATGTGGGATATATCCTACTAAACCTTTGTTTGCCCCAACCATCCTCTTGCTATGTAATATACCCGGGTTTGCCTTCTTTTGCCCTTAACACCGGCAAGCCGACTGGATACGCAAGCCCGACGTTTCAAGAGTCCGCTTTGATACCATCTACTATGACCATGTCCACAACCCCACCACATTTAGTGTCCAAAGGGCTAGCCAAGTAGTTATCTGTAGATCCTTGGCAGTTTCCTTTAAGGCAAATCTCAAGGAGAAATGTATCCAATATGAGAGAGATGTCAAAGCTTAAGCTTTTTAAGAGACTTGGTTGCTTTGATCCAAGTAGTATCAGAGCAAAAGGTCCCTGGTTTGAGTTCCTTCACGGAAAAGAATAATGTAGAAGCATTGTTTCTGCTGGACAGGGTGGCTCACAATGAGACCCACTGGGGTGGGGTGGCCCAGCACCTGTTGGTCGGCTGACCTATGAGTTGTGAACCACGGTAGTGAGGAGGTCAATACTAAGTTTCTAGCCCTCTAGGAAGCACCGACACCTCATGAGGGTTGAGGTATGGAGTCCGACACCTCCAAACACGTGTCAACACCTCTTAATAGTGTCAGAACTTTTTTTATTTATTTTACTTAGCGGACACCATGTCAGACACCTCTTGAAGAAGTGTCGGACACCTCTTGAAGAACTGTTCACATGTATGGGGCCTAAGTACAATTTTTCAAACTTATTTCAGGGTCAGTGTGTAATAATTAACAAATCTAGGACTTTTTTACAAATGAACTTTTAAGCCAAACCCTAATCAAATCTACCCTGGAAAAGGTACACTTCTTCTGCCTCCCTCATCTCTTTTTGTTTTCCTTGTTCTTCTTTCTTTTTCTTTTTTTACCGAAAGCATCCAAGTTTACCAGTCTAGAGGAAGATAGGTCAACATCTCCAATCCCACTGACAGACCCATCTAACGATATAAGGCCTCTCGTTCATGCCTTTGGTTCCGGTCTTTTTTCCTTCTTTCTTGTTACTGTAGAGCCTCTAATCTTTGGTACTTATGAGACATTCTTTAGCTTTCTTGTCACCGACCTCCTTTCTTGTTGTTGTTGAGACTATTTCATGTAACTGTCTTTCTTTCTCATCCATTTTGAAAAGAATTTCAGTTGCTCCAATTGATATTTATTTTTATTATATATGTTTTACTTATGTATTAAAAAATTCAGCAGTGTCATGTGGTGTCCAAAATCTGGTTTTATGGAAATTGCGATGTCCGGTTAGTGTCGGTATCGGACTCGGTGTCCGGTTAGTGTCGGTATCGGACTCGATGTCCGTGTCCGCGTCTGTGCTACCTAGCTAGCCCTGCTGATCTAAAATAATTTTGATCAAGAGATTGTAAGCAAGCTTCTAAACTTGGGAGGATTTTTGAGTTATTCATCTATTGGCAGCAACCCATTGGTAAAATCATACACCAATGAACAAGATCTTGAACGTTTCCTGTCATTCCATGACTAGGAAAAAACATAAGGACTTAGCCTGATGAAATGAGAAATTCACTTGTTTGTGTTACAACTATTGCTAGAGAAGATAGTATTTATCATCTTAAAGTATCCTCTCACTTTATCATGTATCTCCTTCTTTTACTTCACAAAGCCATGTAGGGATTTTTTCTCTCTCCCTATCATTTTAGATAAAAGTAGCATAGAAAGTAGATAGCTTCCAAACTGATTTTCAAATAAGTTTGTTTTAAACATTACCATAATCTTTATGCCCAATGAAGCATAAATGGAACAGCTGATCCGTAAGGTACCTCGACAATCCGTAAATTTTTAAACATCTCCTTCATATAAAGGTATCAAAAAGCTCATCAGATGACTTTTCAGTTGCTATGATCCTATTAATATTATCCTCTCCCGTTACGTCATTTCCCAAACATATCTAATTTCAAAGCCCTTCCACTAAAAACTTCTCCCCTTCATTTTGCACAGTAACAACAAAACAAAATTCCAGCCCACTCACATCAAGCAACAACCATAACTGCAAGTTCTTCGTACCACGTTCATTTTCATGTGCATTAATTGCTTATGTGACGCAATATGTCATTTACTTCTGTAACTTCTACTACTTTTCAAATTACCAAGTATCACTTGACCAGTGCTTTATAGGGTACCTACAACTATCTCCAAACAGAAATTAACTTGTACGGAGGAGTTTCTGTCTTTTCTATGGAAGGTTTTTCTACAATGATAGATATATAAAGGCCTTAAAGAAAATACTCTGACTAGCTTCTCTAAAGTCTAATTTAGTTATTAGACCTAAATGTGATGCCAGGGACAAGGGTAACAACCATCCAAGCCAAAACAAGCAAATAATAGAAGTTCTGATGCCAATTTAAAAAAACCAGACTGTAACATCACAATTACAAATTTTATTCACGCTAAATATGTCCAAGGTACCTCATACGAGAGTTATTCCCTTAAATCTGCTCTAACTACAGAACTAGAGCTGATAGTAAGTGATTGTTCCCCACAGAGATGCAAGTTTGAACAAATTTGGGAGAATAGCTCTCGTTCAAGTACCTAGACAGTGATGCATGTTGTGACTGCATTCCTGAAACTATTCTGTTTTGTGAGAAGCTTGTTGTGCAGGCATTATAAGGCTAGTTCGCGCGTATCCCGTTTAGTCCTGTTTGACCTTCAGTTATAGTTTCTTGACATCCTTTTGTAATCCAGCACCATGCCTTTCCCAGGACAAAGTTTATATATTGGGTTGCGGGGTTATCGATCTTGAATTCTGATAACAGTGCACAAAATATAACGCGGGAAAAAAAAATCAATCAAGCATAATTCTTGTCAAAGAGACATATACCGAGCTATAAATGCTGCCGTTGCAGCAAAATTAGATTGATGCACCACACGAGGAGTAGAAGCATAATAGGTCACTCGCCACAAAGACCCATGTTTCACCAAGAAGTTATAGCTTCTGGGCAATTGATTAAATGGCCAAGGAGTATGATCCGTCCATAAATCAGTAACAAAAACCTGCACCATACCTTCTTTCAAAAACATCGCATAACCAACAAACAAAGCAAACCCCATTAATTCTAAAATCAACCCCCATGAAGTTGAAACTAACCTGATATTCATCACCAAATTCTTCGTTGAAAGCTGACTTAATGGCTTCGGCAGAAGCCCTATGCCCTCCACCAGTGTCACTCATCAATATAAGCACCTTTTTGGGACTATTCAACTCAACGGCATTCAAGGGTAAACAACCCTCATCCTCCAATACACCAAACCCATCTTCCCTCAATCCATTATTTTCTGCAGCAACCGTACTTCCAACAGAAGCAAACCCAATTGGGGTTCTATCACAATGAAACCTGATAGCCCTATTAAACTCATAGAAAATCTTGCCCAATCTTGAAACATTTCTACCGTTCAAACTCAATGAAGCTACGACCTTTGGCTTGTTCTTGCCAACACAACCCCCAAGCCCATCGAAGTACAAGTAATTGGACACTAAAGGAGAGTACCCATCCAAATTACAGTAGTTCAACTTAGAATCAGATGCAAAGTTGCTTAATTTGGGAAAGAAATTTAAGGCATTACCGCTTTCTTGAGTCGCAGATGAGGGCTGCATAGTTCTCTTTTTATGACAAATTGGTAATGAAGAAGTCAATTGGTCAATCCATGGAGATGGAGGTTCTTTAAACAAAAAAAAAGGGGGGGGGGGACGAAAATAACAAGACTGTGTGTGCGCGCGCGCGCGTGTGCGGGGTGGAGCGAGAGAGTAAAGGGTTTACCCAGGATGGGCAGTGAAGGAGATTCGGGAATATGGAGTTCGTGGGTGGGGAAGAGAGACGGAGTGGAAGTATCTTTGAAAAGGTTTGCAGCCACACGGAGACGGAGACGGAAATTAGGAGGTGGCCTTTCAGCCACAGGGAGAGGATTTAGAGGAAATGGGATTTGGTAATTTTCCTGGGATTTTGAAAGGAAATACCTTTTCTTTGGAAGCCCCTCTTGCCAAAGCTACCAAGGCTTTTGCCGGCAGCAAAGTTGTCAACTTCTAGTCTCTATATATTATTAATTAATGTATTAAAAAGAAATTGATATGTGAATTTCATTTTAACCTTTTGAACATTATTTTCACTACTAAAATTTGTTTTAAAGTTTTTAAAGGTGTTACTATTTTCTTACTTTAACAACACTTGTGAACTTCAAATATGACTTGACTAAAAAAATTAATAATCTCGCTAAAAAGTTAAACCAAGCCATACCATCTTGTTGCATTTTACTACAGTTTGAAAGTAATATTGTCATAGCGTAACAATATTGTCATGCTCACACAACAGCGATTATTGTCATTGTCCTTTTGATAGAGAAATCTTCACAACCTCATTCTTGATCCACACTACCTTACTCACGTCAAACCTCCCCTCCCCATCATGTTCATATGAAAGTCACACCCCCACATCCAAATTTTTTTGTGCCCTTTGATTTCTCTCTTTCAAAACGGCATTGAGAGAAGCCAAACACCGCCTCTGACCTAAACTCACTTGATAAACCACAACGCTACCTCTAATCACGAGTAGTCACCATTATTAACAGAGTAGCCAACCTATTTTGTCTTCAAAGAAGGGGTTCAATTGATTGGTTTTTTACTTAGAGCTTCGTATACTGCACATTGGGAGCTATGGCAACTTAATTAATTACATGTCAAATGGATTCAGCATATATTCAGTATACACTAGTATGTTCAGTGGTACTGGTGGTTTTTGTTGAATACAGTAAATGGGGGATAACACGACGACATTTAGAAATTTTGGCATAGGAGGGTAATTATTGCAACCAAAAAAATGCTTTCAGTTGACCGGCTGATAATGATTAGACCATAATTTAATAAATTTTGTTTGAATCAACTCCTTTGTAATCCCCCAAACGTTTACTTGAGCATTTCTAGTCATTTAATGTTGATGATTAGTAATAATTGGGTTTTAGTGAATTTGTGACCCTATATTACGTTTTTGAGTTCGTTGACCTATAGACTCATATATCATGATACCCATGAATCCAAATTAATATAAGAGTCTTATATAGAAAAATATATAAGGATAAGGAAAACTAAAAAAATGTGTTAGTTTGCCTTGCAACATGAGGGATAGAAAGCTCTAGATAGAAACTTTTGGAGCTTTAAGCAATATGTTCTTCTGACGTTGGATTTGAGATTGTTAATAAGGCCTAAAAATTACGTAAAGATCAAATTAATGAGCTTTGTTTCGACTCAAGTATGTTTTGGTTTAAGTATTTAGGTTTTAATTTATGTTGAACCTTTTGAGATCTGATCATGAATAAGGGCAACTTCTGTCACAAAATTTGTTGCTTTGAGGTAAAGGACTTACCAACACTCTTAAATCTTTAAATTTTGCTTATGAACATGTTAGTGATTGAGGTTTCCATATTTATGTGCTTGATTGGTGATCATGTTGATAGTGTTTACATTAGTAATTTTTTGTATAAGTGAATTCTTAAATTGCGATGTTATTCTTGCTTTTTTTTAGTTAACTTCGACTGTCCACAAAAAAAAAAAACAAATTCGTTATCTATCAGTTTCATGTGTTCTTTCACTTTTTAAAAATTTTACAGCGACCATTTTAACTCGTTAATTCTAAGCATTCTAAGATTCTAGCTAATACCAAAATATGACTTTAAAGTCAATACCCTTTAGAATTCCACAATTTGGTTGTTTCCGCCAGCCCCATTTACTTTGCGATACAATCTTCGTTACTTATTGACTTTAGTGATTTTTGTCTTTTATTTAAAACACATGAAGTACTATGTAATGTTTAAGTTTTTAATTAATGAGTCTTCTCATATCTCTTCTTCAAAATTGTCATTGTACGCAACTAGTTTGTGCACTGACACACGCTATTTCTGACATTACAAAACAACTTAATTCTATTTGCTCTCGATTGATTTTTTTCTCATCCATTTTATATGAACTTTGAAACTCTAAAACCTTAGGGATTCCTCTATCATTTTATGGTGTTTTATCATACTCTTTTTATTTCTTGGTTCAAATTTATTTGGATGATTTTTAATAATATGAAAACCTCCATATTCAATATTCACCAACAGATGTTTGATAATCTTTAACCATATGAAAACCTTGACAAGTTTTGTTCACTTTCATGTTTTGAAACTTCTTGAAAGCAATCTGTTTCCTGGTTGAAATTGCCTTTGAATGATATTCATTGATACAGAATTATTGCGAGAAAGACTGAATTTGTTTGCTTCTCATTTCGTATCCAGCTTTTTCAAGCTTAACCATTCTGAAAGGCTCATATCATTACTTTTACTACTACTACTGTTGTATGGTATAATATTGATTTTGTCTGATCCTTGAACTACTATTACTGATTTAATGTAAATGTAAAGCTGGTGTATTGAAGCTATAGGGACAAAGTCGAGTTTGACTAAAGAATCGTATATTTGCATCAGAGTTTACCTCATTTTGAATTGGGATTCAAACTTTTAGGACTCTTTCAGTAATGAGAATTTTATACCTAGTGTTTTATATTTAATTTGTGAAAGTCACCTTGAGTAGCATAACTTATGTGTTGCTCGGGATGCAATATGTGACTTGGTAGATAAACATGACATTTGACATGGTAAAATACCATGATATCTGAATTCCAAATGGGCACGTACTATACTTTTTTTTTTTTTCAAACATTTATGGATTGCCTATATTACAATCTTTTTATCAACTCTGGTAATGGATTTGCTATTTAAGCAATTAGGATATTTGAATTAGATCTTCTAATTATGCAGATTAAAAGTTCGACCATGGAAATTCTATTTGATACGAAATCTTTTGTGATTAATTTTTTGTAGTCATTTAGACGTTGATCCATTTAGACTCTTGTGTGGGGATAAATCATTCCTAATATGCCTCTTATCTTTCCTAGTGAAAAATTTCATTTGCCAAGGTATCATTAATGTTGTGATTCATGTGATCTTTGTTTAGATAAATGATTTGTAATCTATAGTTTGGCTTTTGAATTTGAACAAAGCATTTCGTTAAATTCATTGGCTGATGTTTAATAGTATTTTTGTCCCTCCATGTGTGGGGAAGTTCCTCACTAAGCAATTCGTTCCCACCAATTTTTTGCAAGTTTTTTTTTCCCCTTCATGCCATGATTAGCATGGACGGTGAGATTTTGTTAATGTTGTAAATTCCTTTCACATTTGGGTTTGAGAATAAATAATGTATACATTTTTTCAAATAGATCTTAATGCCCCAAACCCCAAGTGTCCGATCACGTCGCTAACTATCCATTTATACCACCCGCTATTACTAAACAATCCCATAAAGGTAGAACATAGCAACTAAAATTCCTCCAATATCATCAACTTAACAAAGATGTCCAGCTAAACAAATCCATGACTTAAATTTTAAAGCCTTTCAAAATCCGAAAGTCAACAACTAGCCATTAGATTAGAAAAACAAATACACTCTTGAGCAGCTTTATGCAATGAGCAGCTTAGAATCTTTGGTAACCTAGTGGGAATAAGGGGTGGGCTCAAATACCCCAGCAAGGAAAAACACCACGGAGTGACAAACGAATGACATAAAAATAGCAGTTGAATGTCTTTTGGTTAAGAAAATACCGAAGGTTATACAATTAAAGACTCACAATGAATTATACACACAAATTGAAATATCACATGGATAATGAGGACATGATTTAGAACAATCGTAGCCCACAAGGCAAATTCATCATAACCTTCAAGCCAAATAGTCAAAGTTAAGGGGCTAATAACTCATTCACCAAATGGAGTACAACCGACATCACGTCAACAAACAACAATTCATTCTAAGAGTACAAACGAATACCAGACTTAAAATACAAAGCAATCAATGACCCAAGACACAATTGTTCAAACACAATGAGAGGAATAAAGTTTTTTCTTACCTTAAATCGTGCAAACACAACCTCTTAAATGGGTTCCTCTGTCCAACCTAGATCACGTAATCATATAGTAATTAAGCAACTCATCTAACCACACGATACCCTATCGTACTCAATTATGTCAACCTAACCTAAATATTAGAGCCCATTAAACAAAACTTAAATCTCCTAGAAGCTAAAATTTTAATTGTTAGAAGCATCTAGGTTTAATCTCAAGCCTCTCACAGAAATCATAGGATTTAGACCTCAAAATCATTGCATGTGAGTGTATGTAAAATATGTGACTACTTATAATATCATAAAGCTACAGCAAATATTTTAGAAAATAATTCAGAGAGTACCATCACTTATTTCCATAAATTCTTTCAGAAAAGCGCTAGTTTTTGCTCTTATTATTATTAGCGATGAGGGGGGGAGGGGGGGTCCTAAACTTGATTACCAATGAGAGTATCACAAGATATAACTTAATCCATGATGATGGGGATCTATGTTTAGATCGAAACCAAATTTTGAGAGTACGATATTAAAACACAATCTACAAAGTCAGCCTTTCGATGAAAAAGTTCAAGAACAATTATCCGAACAACAAATCTTTAGCTTCTTCATTTTTCTCCAAACCCAAACCTCTTCCCCTCCTTCTCCTTGTGCTTCTCTTTTCTTGTGAAAACCCTGGCCACTTCCGTAAGACTTCCTTTTTATACTATGAGTTACATAATTGTTATAGGTTTCTGATTTACTAATCAGTTTATTGTTGTAGTTACTTGGGCTACCCATAAGTTAGAGTAAGCTATGATAAACCCAATTTGAGCAACCAATTAAAAATCCCACTAACTCCTTCTTCAATACATGAATGAGTCCAATCATTAAAGGTAAAATTAATATAATGTTGCTAAACGTATATCGCATATTTTAAATTGTTCGTTTTAGGCTCAGGGTGTTATAGTCTTATATATCAACTATTGAATTTGGTCACTAATTGTTTATCTCGGAGACCTATAATTAATTTTTGAATTATCTTGGAGTTAAGTATAGACACCCCATTTTGTATGCTTCATTTTATATTAATTTGTTAGACATTACTTTATATGTTTCAAGCCTTATTTGAGGCACTTGAGTCAAGTTTATCAAGTCCAATTTAGTTGGTCCAATTAGTTTGAGCTTAATCCAAGTTAGAGCCTAGATTGAATATGAGGTCTAATGGTTAATTTAGTCTTAACTTGGATGTCTATCTCGGTTTCTGATTAATCACGTGTGGTTGAACTTAAATGGTATTTTTTTTCCTTCTAAAATTGGTTTAAAAGTAAATTAAGCGAGGAAAGAAAACCAGCCAATTTTTGTCTAAACTGACGGATTCTCCTCAAGTACCAGATGGTTCCCAATTACTAAGGATTTCTTGGTCTTTTAACGTTATCTTTTTGTGTCAGCTACGGGTCAACTTTAGTCAGTTTATGCAATTTTTCAGTAGCCCTAGACCCCCAGACCTATATAAATAGCCCCAGACCTCCCTAAAGAAAGGGTAAGTTATAGAGAGAATCTCTCCCAAGAGGCTGCCAGTTTTATATGAGAGATAAATTATCAAGAGAGACAAAGAGATGGACTAGAAAGATCATTCTTCCCTTTGCTTATGTTTTCGTTGTGTCGCGTCCCATCATGGAGAATCTAAGGTCAACTGTTAAGCATTCCTAATCAAGATGTACGAATTCTATCCTAATCGTTATCATAAATTAGTTCAGAAGCGTCATAGTTAGATCCCACTTTTTGCAAATGACTTTTGGTCTCTGAAGGATAAAAACCAATTTTCTAAACTTTCAACAAGAAGAAGTTGAGAAGAGTTAGAATTCTAAAACAACTGGAAGAGTTGATTAGGATCATATTTTAAATAGAAGAGTTGATCGGATTTCACTAGAAGAAATTGAATTGAATTTGTTCTCTAAAGAAATACAAACATGATTTTGTTCACCTCCCCTAGGCTCAATCGAACAACGAGCTTTTGATCTCGACTTGTTCAGCTGAGTACGTATGTCACACACCAAAAACAGAACAAGAGAACACATTCTAACATGCTATCCTTCTTTAGAAGGAGTGCACTAATTGCATTTGAAATACAAAACCACACAACAAATCTTCCAGACGTATATTACGTTCATCCGTCCTTACAAATCCAAGCTTATACACACCACACCTCCACACTAGTTCATAATAGATGACACATAATTATATAGCTCACCTCTCTCTCTATTTACAAAAGGGTACTGAAAGTATTCCTGGCCAATGCCATTGCCTACCATTTCGTGATTTTCTTCTGTATCTAAATGGCAGAGAATAGAAGGGGTTAGCCACAGCTAAGTAGAGCAAACATATGACCAACTGAAACACTATCTTAGTCATAGCAAGCAAACATAAACAAAACAAAACATGCTTATCATCAAATAATGCATGGCATATCATTGATTGCAACGAACGAGCGAGAAGTAGCTCAAGCATATCAAAAATGACTCTAAGGATCCCGAAACATAAGCTGGATGGTCGTTCACCTACCATTCGTTCTTGGTAAGACCATAGAATTAATCACTTAAAAGTTGAGCCAAGCAAATTTAATTTATGAATGAACTCTTTAGATGTTACGCAAGACTTTGCACATATTGACAACATAGGTGGGGCAACATAATGCCGCTCGAAGGTTAACTTGCTGAGCAAGCACAACATATATCTTGTTTTCATATATGTCGGCCTTCGACTTCTAGCCATTACTTCCAAAGACTCACATGATTTGTAGCATGCTATCCTACATAGATAGTGTTAAGCACATAAGGTATCATATAAAACACTAATATGCATTTCCTAACTCAAAATAGTTTTGGTGAAAGTAGACCACTTTCATAGTTAAGAAATTTAGGGTAACATACACTTCAAATTGAGAGCTGTAAGGAGAGAATTTTAACGCACACATCTTAAGCTTTCCAGAAAGTTAGAGAACACTCAAATCCGATAAGTACTGAATGAGATATGCTTGTTCAAATATCAGCACAGAATTTGCCTAGGTTAATTAGCTTCGACCAGTTTCATATTTATGCGATTTAGGTAGTATACGTGTAACACCCCGATATTTTTAACGGATTAATAAAATAAAATTTAGTGGAGAAATATATTTTTAAGCATCGATATTTTAATTAGCAGTGTTTAACGATGATATTTTTTAAATACTTAGCATTGACGTATACTTTTAGCGGCGAATTTATTTTTGGTATCGATGCGCTTATTATTAGTGACGATTTGTGACATGAGATAGTGCAAAAGACCCGTTAATAATTTTTCTAGTGCATTAACTATTTGTAAATAATTATTTTGGACCTCTTCGAGGTAATAAAAGTTACTGGGTGAAAACTTGAGCGATTAACAGAAATTAAGGTGAGCTTTTGGTTATATTCCAACTAGGGTTATCATATATAGATTATAGAATAGTGATCAACCGTCCTAGGCTTTGTTGGAGACCTATTGCGGCAGAGAGAGCAAAGGAAGGAGACGGGCGAAGGGTTCCGGCGAAGTTTCCGACGATAACAATGATTTTCTGGTAAGCTTTCTAGCAAATTGTTCTCAGATTTTTCAATTTTATGGGTGTGTTTTGGGATTTTGCCGAGAGATGTATGTGAGTGTACATGAAGTGGGGGCATGGCTACCGTCGTGTGCGCGTCTGTGTGGGTTTGAGGGAGCTGTGAGATTTGATGTGGCCGTGAGGATTTACTGTGTGTTTAGTGTGAATATGGGTCTGTGAGTACAATGGCCAAAAACCACAGCGCATTATTTTCTACAGGGATCTTCTCAAGATTGGCCGGAAATCACCAAGTATGCTGGATTGGTTTGTGGTCAAGCCCATCGGTAAGAGCTAATCCAAGATCTGTTTAAGACATGGCAGGACCCAATTAGAGGGGCCGTGTCTGGTGACATGATTAAGGAACTCCTCATTTCTTTCTGTCGAGCAACTGACCTGAAACCTTGAGGGGCTTGATGTGCTTGCTTTTGATGAGTTCTGTTGTTACCAGGATCAGAATATGTGGCTTTATTTCTATATCCAAGTAGCATAGTTTTGTGGTGACTGGAGTTTGGCTAGAATAACTTACGTACTATAGAGAAACTATAAAGAAAAATGGAAAGATGGAACTGGTTGATGGGGTGTGTGCGTGAGTGCTGTGAGGTGTGTGTGCTTGGTGTGTGACTGCATGAAAACAGGGTTCAATGGTTTTGTGAGAGTGTGATTGTGTGTGGTCTTGTGGGTATTTATATATGTGTATAAATGGTTGAGGAGGGCATGAATGTGTTGGTGTAGTTATATATGTGTGCGTGGAGCTTCCAAGAGACAGCTGTGTGTGTGGGGAAATGCTGTGAACAGGAGTGTGTGGGTACAGAGGGAAAAGAAAGGACATACGGTTTGGTAACGGGTTAACGTTAAATTCGGCACGTGCATACACTAGCACATGCTTATCCTTAGCACGTGAAATTTTAAAGTACGATACCTTAGCCTATATTAGGATTTCTGGCAAAAGTTTATTATTTTCTGAAACTATTTATATTTTTAATATTTTCTGTAAACATAGAATTGTAAAAATTCTTTTGGAGCCTTTAAACCCAAAAAATGTTCAAGGAAAATTAGACTAATGTCTTTATGATATGAATAAGACTCAGTTTGAATTTGATAATCTTTGGAGTTTATTTTCTATAGTTTCCGTATCGCATTGTTTTTAGCAAAATGAATAATTTAAAAATAGTTTTAATGCCTTTAATTTTTATTTAAATTTCTTTAATTTTTATACATATTTTAAAACTGTTACAAAAATTATGGGACTTTATTTTCAGCTAGAAGCAATTTTGGAAATTTATGGGTTTTTAGTGTATTTAAAGAAATTATTTTTAATTCAAAAATATCCAAAATTTTAGAAAATTCATATTTTGACTCTCTACAATGTTTTAAGCTACGAAAGTGTTTTATTGTAATTTATTACGAATCTCGGGATATCATTACGCATTAGAGAGCGTATAGTGTTTTCGGCTAGGTTAGCCATGCGCAGGAACCGTTGTGAGTTACGTCATTCTGGGGTTAGAAGTGAGCGTCGTTTGGGTAGTTGATAATAGGGGTTTATAATATAGTAGTGTTGATAGTGTTCTGATGGATGATTTGTCAAACTAGGTTAATCCCGAGTATTTGATCGAGGGCGTTTTAGCTTCATCGCACTTGGATCGAAGTAAGGGATTTTCATCCGAACCAAACTCCTCTTATTTGATTTCATATGTTATTCTGATTTCATATGTTATTCTGATTTGTTATCATTATTCATTTGGACTCTATTACGTTGATAAAATTGCATTGCTTGCCTGAAAAACCTTTCATTGAGCCTTAAAACGTTTATTGAAACTCTTATCGGTGCTCAGTAATTATTGTCCATCGAGCATTGATTAATATGTTGCATTATCGAATTGTTGTCATTCTTCATTTTGACATGAGATTGTGCATTGGTGTGTTTTGGCAGGAGTTGGTGTATGTTGGAGAATATTGGTGTGGGCTAGTACCTTGATGGACTAGCCGGTGTATAGGTGTGGGCTAGTACCTTGACGGACTAGCCGGTGTATTGGTGTGGGCTAGTGCCTTGATGGACTAGCCGGTGTAAAGTGTTAGTGAGCATCGCCTTTGTGGCTTTGCTAAGTGATTACCCTGCACTGCATGTGTGGCTTTGCAATTGCTCATGTTCAATATTATCTGTGATTGTTTGTATCGTATCTGAAAATTTTATTGATAATTGATCAAACTAATATGATTCTTTTGAAACTCTTGAAAAGATGATCATTGAATTGCATTTGTACATTGTTTCGTAACTTCTTCGTTTGAGCGACCTTACTGGGCTCTCAAAAGCTCACTCCCCTTTGACTTCTTTTCTGCAGGTAGTAACCAGCGTTAGACTACTTGAAATTGGACTAGAGGCAAGCAAACTAGTGAACTTAAGTAGTGTTTCTCTCTAGAACCCCTATGTGGGTGAACCTCTGTAGTTCATTATCAGGTTTAAATTTAGTTTATTGATCATGATTGTGTACTCGGAATAACACATTAATTGATGGATTACTTGCACTGACAGATTGGTAGTATTTATTTTGTTTGAGTTTGAGGATTCTATGATTAAGTGATTGATGGATTGAGCGTTAACGTTCCGGAAAATTCCGGGATGTTACAATACTCTTTAAATTGGAGAGCGATAAAAGCGAGAATGTTAAAGCATAGTTCTTGAGCTTTCCATAAAGTTAGATAACACTCAAATCCGATAAGTATTGGATGAGATATGCTTGTTTAATATCTAATCAAATTTTAGCACTCTATAAGCACATAACACACCATATATACCAAGGCATATACGTACCAACCATAATTAAAATCATGCTTAAGGTTGCTCATATGTAAAACCCTACATTTGACCCCAAAA
The DNA here is from genome assembly GCA_033070095.1 of Escallonia herrerae. Taxonomy (NCBI): domain Eukaryota; kingdom Viridiplantae; phylum Streptophyta; class Magnoliopsida; order Escalloniales; family Escalloniaceae; genus Escallonia; species Escallonia herrerae. Next base: position 14,153 of record JAVXUP010001362.1, on the reverse strand, counting down.
AAACGGATTAGGGTGCAGAACTCATTAAGAACTTCCTCTTTTGTCAAGAAGAGAACATCTAATCATCAATGGTTACTAATCTAAAATTATAACAGAAGATTTTCCTTTTTTCTTTCCTTCTTCAAGCTCTCAAACCTCCTCTCTAGGTTTTTTACAAGTAGGCACCTCTACTTTCTCTTCTCTTCTTGTTCTTACTTCAAAAGGTCGAAGATATGAGTTTCCAAAGTGTAAATCTGTTGAGTTTTCACCCTCGAGTCTTAAGGATATTGGACCCCTTCCAAGACTTACCAATTGGGTCGTGACAAGCCGAGTAAATTTTAGACTTAATAAGCTTCATATGTACTTGTTAACCTAGTTTAGTAACTAAGTAATCACAATTAGCTTAATCAAGATTAGGGCAAATTAATCAAGCTTAGTGACTAACTAATCATGATTAACCTTAATTATTTTAGATTAGCATAATCATGACTAAGGCTCAACTGATCATGCTTAGGGATAACTAATCATGCTTAAGACCAACTAATCAAGATTAAGACTAAGATAATCCACCTATTTGAGGTGCTTCCATGCCAACACAAACATACAACTTGTCTATATAAATGAGTCATGAATATCACTCATATAATGCATAAGATCTCTCAATAATAATAATATTCACGCTACGTGCATAATAAATAACAAGCATCAGATGAAATTTACGATTTGGTTAAACCAAGGTCCTCACAACGTAGATCATTTGACTTCCTTTGTCAAATTCAAACCAAATATAGATTTGGTTTATGTTTTGTTTGGCTTTACTTGTGCTTTTGTTTAATTTTTATTTGGTATAAAAATCACTTAAAACAAGTAAGTGATCTTTAGGGCATGGATAGCGTGTCTTCCAGCAGTATAAATTAGTTTCTCATTTGATTCTCCAGTTTCGTAGGTTAGAAGCTTTAATTGGACAATCTAGAGTTGAACCATAGGTGTTCTTACTTCTCTTTGTTTGCCATGTGATTAACTAGAAGATAAGAGGGTGACTCGAACTAGACCTTTTGACGTTTTTTTTTCAGATGTGGTTTGTCACAATGGCGACTTTGCTAGGGACTAAAAAAAGAAGGATAGATTCAATAAAAGCTATTTCGTGATTTTTTATTTTTAATTCCTTTTATGTGTCAAATTTGTTTATACAAGCGCATACGTTCTATATGTGTTTGTTTCCCTTTTCTTTTTCTTTTTTGTAGAGACTGTACATAAGCATGTCGTCCCAGCCTACCCATTCTAGGATAACAGTTGAAACCCTCGAGCTTCTTAGTTGTGAGGCCATTTTTTATTGTGCTCTCACCTCCAAGACCATAATACTGAAAACCTCTTGGTTTCTCAGTATATGAAACATTTTAAACACGTGCCCATGACTACCTATTATCAACTACTAGAGTAAAATGTGAGAGGTGTATCGTGCAAATTGAGCAGAGGGAGCAACATAAACCGAAGAGAAGAGCAACAACACACCTGCACCAACTTTTGATAATTTTCCCCTCTAATAATAGCATGTGTAGGTGTACAGGCTGAAGAACCGGCCGGTACACCATAAAACTAGCCAGTACCCTTTTTAGAGGAGAAATCACCAAAATCGATTCGTGGTGAACCCGGTGGTACTTATTAACAAGTGTACCAGATAGTGCAAAAAGGGCCAGTTTTTAGAGCATTTAAAATCAACTGTAGACACCCCATTTTGTAGTTTAATTTTAACTTTCTTCTTTTTTGGGCTTTGTTGATAATTAAGTTTATTTATTATGATGGTGTTTAGGCCTAAAAATATAATGATCCTAATCTATATAATTAAATCCAGTAAGTGGTCCAATCCAGCCCAATTAGAGTCCAATCCAGCTGGTTAAACCAATCCAATTAGTTAAGTTTAACCCAAGTTAAGGTCAAGAGATTGTGATTGATTAAAAGGATTCAAAAATTTTTGTGGTTAATCCTTGATGCACGTAATTAATCCTTGATTTATATGAGACATAAAGATAATTCTTGAATTTGGTTTATCCTATCTGATAACATCAGCGATAATTACCAAATTAGGGACAGATAATGTCTCGAGATGTGAAAAAAAATTAAGGGATGAAACGGATTGAAACCGGCCAATTTGTTGATTTCTTTTTAGTTTGCAATTTTCATGAAATATTCTACTCTATTTCCCGATCACAGACTTAGACATCACCCTTATCATTTCTGGCGCCCAGACCTCTAGAAATGTCTTTGGGCTACATTTCAAGGACAGACATTTTCTCCCTAGAGCTTTTATACCATTTCTCTTGGAAGTGATTGATCATTCTGAGGGGAATTTAGCACTTCATATTGCACTTATCTATATACAAGTCACTTGCATTATGGATCCGTTCCAAAGCATTCCCAAGTCTTCTAGGGAACCGTTTTCTCCAGATATATTTACTTCTTTATAGACTAGATTTAATTATAATAGTCTAGAGTGTTGCCCCCCTCCTCGCGATTACATTTCTATCATAAAACCATCAAAAAGAGTCTTTCTTTTCATTTCTTATTTCGAGTCTCAAACCGAAGTGTAGGTTGCCTCCCGTAGGATCAGAGTCGAACTACGATGGTTTTGATTTTAGTTTATCTGACCTGATACGTAGGTTATTCGACCCTTAATGTCAAGTTCAAGACAATATTGTAGAATTAAACTTAGGCTTTATGTTATTGCATGATTTATGTGTTAAAAAGGCCAAAAACTATTAGAAGTGAAGTAGAGACTGAAAGGGTATGGCTGGTGCCTAACACCTTACTGCTGTATAACTTAGTCTTTTGACCCATTTCTTTATTTTTGATAGACTAGTATGTTTGCTGAACATTTTGGAGTCATTTTTAGTTTTTTCTTAGTTTTCTTTGTTTAATTAAATAATATGGCGACTCTTAAAATCCTCAGATTCGGACTCCTTGTGCCTCCGAGGAGTTTTTTCAAGGTGGTTTCGCTACAATGGTGACTCCGTTGGGAACTAAAAACTACAAAGACTAGACTTGAAATCCCTCCTACACCCGGGATAAAATAATCATGTGGACACAAGGGCGCACCACCAGCCATAGTACTATGCATCAACGTATGAGCCCCGTTGACTAGGGCCCGAAATCCAACATTCCCCCGTTGGATATGGGGCACAGCAACCAAGACAAGTTTCATTGCCCATTAACATGTACTCAGTAAAATTTTATGACTCACACGACATTCCATGGCATTCTTTCAAATTGCATTTCTCATCAACTATTTTAGAATTAAAACATATGCAGAATAAATCTTTGAACTTCAATTGATCAAAACATAAATACATATTATAGTTTTTGCAAATAAATATACGAAGGAACATGACAGGGGTACTTACTTGCTGCTGACATATTTCCTCGATCCAAAATGTAGCGCGATGATCAGTTGTTACGTTTGACCAATAGCACCGTTAAGGCCATTCCTTTCATCTCCATAGCCGTACTTACCATACCACATAGCCGTACTTACCATACCACATAGACGTACAACTGAACTTTACCAATTGATTTTCACCCAAGTAACCCGTCACTTCCAAAATCGTCCAAGCACCTAATACTCACCCTTCACACTGGAAAACACACAACCAAGATAGGCACGTAACTGTACACTACCACCCGACCACACTCTCACCACACAGTAGGTGTACAAACATCGCACTGCTACTCACACATAAAAAGGCGTTACATACTATCGTATTGCCTACACAACAACACACTCATGCTCCTCATGCAGTTGTAGAGATCACACCACACCTACACAATATACACATACATGCACACCCTTTATATAGGTACGCCCATTGCACGTGCACCACTGCAAACCGTACACACTCACATAACTTACAAACATGTACGCACTCATATTACACACTCCACGACACATAGTGCACATGCACATTCTGTACGCTGCCGCCCTACACAAATCCGCCACCACACGTAGCCCTTCATGAACATACCCGCCTACACCCATAAATCTCTATGTAAACACACCCTCTATGCCCAAACAATTACGACGCATCAATAACACAGACAACACCATTCACCTGTCGCTTCCTCATCCAAAACATGTACTCCACGACATGCAGTAAACCTAGTCGCACTGCACACTCTATCCATACCTAATTCACACCGCCATATACTCCACCAAAATTACTCTGGCCAAACCACCGTAAACAATGCCATGATGCCGTTCCGGTTGCGGCAAACACTAACAACACAAACACACACAACGTAAACCCACAACTGCGCACATATAACCCAACTATAATCAATGTAAGCATCGCCGTTAAAAATCACAACGCCGCCAAACCCCGCTTCACAAACAATGTCACAAAACCAATGGCTGTCTTCCTCTGTCGATTGGAGTTATGGTTGACCGGTGATGGTACCGTGTTGTTCCATCAGAGTGCGCCACAGTGGTGGTGATTTCAGGCGGTTGGCATCAGTAGGTTCAAGGATAGGGCAACAACAGTGAGGGGCGGTGACGACAAGTGCCGTTTACGGTGATGGTAGCGGCGCCTTGGTCACGACGCGGTGGTCGTGGAGATGTTGTGCAGTGGTGTTCGGTGTAGGTGCGGCCTGAGTTAATCGCCGGTGGTTGCGGACTCCAGTGGTGGTGGATGCAGATCGGCGACTGCCTTTTGTCGATTGGAATTGTCGCTGATCGGTGGTCAAGCCGTGCACTGGTGGCAACGGCGCAGTGGTTTCGGCAGTGTAGAGATAGTCCAGATCTATGGCGGCAACTGATGAAGGCGTTGGGTGGTGTTTGGTGGAGGCGCTGGCCGAAGTTATGTAGCCGGCGGCCGCTATTGCACGGCGACAGTGAGCAGTGGATTGGCGACGACGGCCGTTGGACCAAGTAACCCGGTGGTGGGTGGACTCCGGCGCTGTCCCCGGTGGCCCTTTGGCGTCACCGTCGCCGTCGCCGTCGCCGGTGGTCGTGGCTGTAGCCGAAAATAGGGAAGAGGTTGATCAGAGATCGCGATCTCACGGCGGCTTGGCGATGTCAGTGACGCGATGGTTGCGGCATGGCGGTGGCGGAGGCGTTGGATGGTGCTTCTGTGAAGAGGCATGGCCGGAGTTGTCGCCGGTGGCTGCGTGTGTGGCCAGAAGTAGCGCCGGCGTTGCAGTCCCATTAGGGCCGGCGCCCTCTCTTATTTCTTTCCTCATTCTCTTCTCCCCCCTTTTTATATTTAACCCAAATTTCTAAAATATTCATTTATTTTATTTTATTGTTGTTTCCCTTTTTGTTTTCTGCTCTTTAATATGTAAAATTATTTAATGCGAGACCATATAATGTTATAGCGGCACAATTTCGTCAGTTTTAAATTGCAAACCACTCACTTCCATGAATTTTTCTATTGTACAAACTTCATCATTTTTAGCTTATCATATTATTAAAATATATTGCTAGATGCAACAAAAAATATTGCTCGCAATAATTAACGCTAAAGATCAAATTTATACATGCACGTAAGGTCTTCACTAACAGTCTAATTTCGTCTTACTTACCATAATTGTCGCTAAGTAATAATAACCTCGTAAACCCAGGTTCGGGGCATCACATAACTGGACGGTTAGTCGCTATCCTACTTTTCCAAATGTTCTCTCAAAATCCAAGAATTACCCACCAAACAACCTGATGGACCCATAAGGCTAGCCGACCGGTTAATCAATGTCCAATTCATGTACGAGTATAAATCAACTGGTTTGTTTTTATATTGTAAGGTGCTCTAATTATGTTGTCCAATCTAGGCTTTAGTTTCCTAACTTGAGCCATTTTTCTTTTAGGTACCTTTAATCCTTAGGGTAAAATGAAAAAAAAAAGTGTATAGAAAATTCTTTTTTGGAAGAGTCCAACATATTTTTATTTTCTCTCTTAGAAGGTAAGAAGTTCTATGGCAAATCCTTGTGTAAGAAAATAATAATATGAATACAAATAAAAAAAACTATTTTTAGAATTCAAAACATTTTCCTTTTCTCTCCGAGAAAGTAACGAGCTCTGACATCAAGTCCGTACTCTGTCATCAGGACTAATCTGAAGAACTCTCTCAGATCCCAATGGCTGAAGATTACCCTCAGATCCATGACCTTGTCCAAATCCTTAGAGATATGCAAAAAGGTTTTTAGGAAGGTCTCACTGCCTTGGCCTTTCAATAGGCAAAAACAGCTATGAAGCTGGAATTGCTAAAAGAGGACCTCGTCGAGCAGAGAAGGTTCAACCCTCGAACCCACAGGTAGGTCCATGACATAGATCCGTGACTGGCCATAGACCCATTCGGAGATCCATTCAGGGCTCTGCCAGGCCCTATTAAAACCTGGATACAAATCTAGAGCCACACATTTAACTAACACCTTAATAAGACTTATAAAGTAGTACTTATAGATCTTTCCAAAAAAATTCTCTACTAAATTCCTCCATGAATGACTACCATAAATCATCAAAAACCTCATGGAGATCTAAGCTCCGAACAATTCTCAAAACATAAACAAAATGGTACTACAATTTCTAAAAAAAGGTATAAATTAACTCCCTAACGAGCCTCCTACGACTCCATCCTCATTACCCTAATAGTACTCGGATTTATCTAAGTGATCGCCTGAGATTATTTATGAAAGGGTGTGCTGGGTCCCAGTAAGTACACATGTCATATCCCTAAAATAGATTTGAGGATTTCAAACATGTCATGGGTTTTTCTTTTCAAAATCAGGACTTCGATGTCACCAAAATAAAATATTACTTAACATATCTACATACATATATGCACTTGCACTAAAAGAATCTCAACTAGAGTATAATCACCAAGAAAATTCATTAACAACTGTCAGCGTTATTCATAACTTCGTATACTACGGTCAGCATATGGTCCCACTGACTAGGATAAAAAATCCCTCCTCCACCCGGGATTAATAATATTATGGACGCAAGACCAAACTACGATGCAACAGTACTGTGCGCCAGCATTTGGTTCCGTTGACAAGGACCCGGAATCCACTTTCTTCCGTAGATGTGGGGCAGAGTAACTCAATCAAAATTATCATCTCTTCAACATGTACCTAGTATAAATCAATTACTCACACACAGTCCATGCCATTCTAACTCAAATTCTCATCAAACGATTTATCACAAAAACATATGCAATAAAAATACTTCAAAAACCTTTATATGATTATAACATATATATACATTATATATTTTACAAATAGAGTATAAGGAGTAACATGACAAGAGTACTTACTTCGCTCAACAACTAGTTCTTGTACTTGCTCAGAAGCCGGTCCTAGCTCTTGTCTATCGAAACCTAAATAACAAATCACATGGATGTTATTCATTGCTGCTCGAGCTTGCCTAAGTGTTAAGTTTCTCCCAAGTGAGTAAAATTACCAAACCGCCTTTAGACTTTTGTAAAATTATCATTTTACCTCTGCACACTCTGTAATGCATTAAGATATCTTGAATTTCATATTAAGTCCTTGTAAAATGCTTCTATAGCTTAAAAAAGCATAATAAGTAAAAAAGTGAATTTTTTGAATTTTTGAATTAAAATAATTTCTTTAAATACTAAAAAAAACCATAACTAGTCATAATTATTTCTAGCTGAAAATAAATTCTCATAATTTCTATAACAGCTTTAAAACATGTATAAAAATTATAAAAATTGAAATTAGAATTTAAGAGGCATCAAAACTATTTTAAAATTTTTCATTTTGTTAAATCCAATGCGATACAAGAATGATAGTAAATCAGCTCTAAAAATCACCAAACGTAATATGGAACTTATTTGTACCATAAAAACATTACTCTGATTTTTCTAGAACTTTTTTCATGGGTTTTAAAGACTCCAAATGATTTTACAAACCTAAATTTTTAGAAAATATTAAAAATACATACGATTTCAGAAAAATTGTAATATTTTACCAGAAATTCAAAATAGCCTAAGGTATTATACTTAAAAATTTTGAACGCTAACGATCACTGTACACTATCCAATATTTGTGTCGTAACTGACGCTACCTCGTATACACATACATATGCGCACAGCTCTCACGCACCCCTATACCAGCTTCTTCGGCAGCCTGCCTTCTCTTCTAAACACACACAAGCACACATGCACTTCACCACATGTACACATGTTCACACACACATTTACATAGATTCACAACCCCACTACACTTCCAAAACACACTGCATACACACACCATGCATGCACAAAGCACACACATGGACTGTAAACACTCACGCACACACATCTCTATACACAAACACACCACTACACTCATTGTTCACATTCGATACACTTCTTTACACGCAAACACACATACTATGACCCAAATGCATACACTCACACATAACTTAGACACACGCGCGCGCGCACAGACAAACTCGTACACACACTAATGCACGCACACATCTACACACAATGCACACACACATCACACACTAACGCATGCACACATCTACACACTACGCACATACGGGCACACACAATCACACTTGCATAGCCAAAACCCACGACTGGATCTTCAGTTTCTCCCTCCCTCTCTCATACACACCCATGAACCCACACACTCACGCATACCCTTCCACGGCAGGCATAGCTGCCTCCTCACGAACCCATCACGGCAACATGGTTGTCGTTGCCTTTGCTTCTGCCTAAATAGCCTTTCACGGAGGACCCACTACACCATATCCACGCATCTGCTGCCTCAACACGACTTACGCGCGCACACACGCACACGCGCACACACACACACACACACTTGGATACAGGCTCCCACGGCTGTCCACCATCTCACCGAAACACACACACACACACACACACACACACACACACACATATATATATATATATATATATATATATATATATCAACTACGTATATAACATAAAGCTTACCAGGAATTTTGCTAGAAGAACCCTTTGTCGCACTCTCTCTGCCTCTGCTTCACGCTTCCTCTCTCCTCAGCCATTTACAGAAAATACGGGTAAGGAAATTACCTTAGCTCGAATAATTTCCAAAAGCCCTCTACTCTCTCATTAGTCGTTTAATTTTTTTTCGAAGCTTTTTATGTTTGTGAAATGTTTCAAAATAATCATTTACGGTAATTTAATATACTAAAATAATTTAACAGATCGTTATGTCACCCCGTTCTATTGATTTATCGCTAAAGGTTGTCCTAATAAAATATCGCTACAAAAATAGAAATTGCTGCTAATTTTTGTTGATAAAAGTCTTAACTATGCACATCAATGCTAAATGTTATATTTATAATCATTACTAACTATAAATAAATAGGCTAGGCCAAAAATCAAGGTTCGGAGTCTTACAGAAGATACACTCGTACCACATTCACGGTGTTGGCAGATTTTCTCACTCAAATGAAGGACGCCTATCAACAAAGGAAGAATAACCAAGGATAGGAAGTCAATACACAAGACTGGTCAAAAAATCATAATGCTCGACCGAGGATGCTTGTAGACAATGATACTGGTAGATCTCAAAAGGTGGTTTCATGTGAATTGACTGTCACCAGGTGAAAGTTCTCTAATCTACATGCCTCTATAGACAAGGTGTTTGAACAGCAGCTCACTAGAGGTAAATTGCCAAGTTCAACATGCAAGTTTGAAGTGAAAATCACCAAGCATTTAGACACCTTACGGGTAAAGTAAATGTATCACCATGAGATGCGCTATTCAAGATCTCATCAAAAAATGGTTTCATTAGCCCTTCTGCCAAGTCCTATGTGAAAGAAGAAATTTGTCATTTCACCAAGAAAGTGGGGGTGAGACATCTCTTCAGGCACTAGATCTTCTTTCAATGTCTGACCGAGAAAGGACATAGTACATTTAGCTGGCTAGACTGCCCCAGATTAACTGATGGGCAAAGGCTTTCCTGATGCCAAGCTGAGCACGATGCCAAGCTGGAACCTTAGTTTTAGTTTTAGTTTTATCTCAATTAGTTTTCCTAGCACTTCCTAGATTATTTTTAGGATTTATTTTGATTGGTAATATAGTTAATGTTTTTGCATACTCTGATGTGATTGATGAAAAACAAAAAAAATTGAAAAAGAAAAGAAGTGGAATATTCAAAATTTTTGAAAAAGCCCAAAATATTTTCTTTTGAAAGGTAACAAGCTCTGGCACCAATACGAAGCTCTGGTATTAGGATACTTCTGGAGAACTTGAGTGGATTCAATGTTCGAAGGATTTCGTCAGCCCAATCATCTCATCCAAATCTTTGCTGATATAAAAAAGATTTTTAAGCTAACCTCAATGCTCTAGTAGCTGAACATGCCAAAATTGTCTCAAATGTAGGATTACTCATGGAAAAAGAGCAAAACAAAGAATCTAAAGAGAAGCCAAAGATTGAAGAGAAAGAAGGGAAGAAAAGGGGAAAACCCAGACTCAAAACTGATGGGCAGTATGAATCTAATGATAAATGAGAGACTACTTGTAACACCCCAATACTTTTACGGATTTATTTAAAATTATTAGCGGTGAATATAGTTTTACTTAGCGTCGATAATTTTAAGTAGCGACATCTAGCGACAAAAAAAAATCATAACTTATAATTTAGTGATCACAATTCCAAGAGATATTATTGAGCTATTTAGTGACAATTAACTTAAATTATATTTTAAATAGTTAGCATCGATGTGTAACTTAGCGAAGAATTATTATTATTATTATTTTCTTTTTAGCATCTATACTTTTAGCGACGAATACGGAAGCGGCGTAGCGTATCAACAATTAATAAGTTCCCTAGCACATAAGTTATCGTAAATATTTTATCTTGGACCATTTCGCAACAATAAAAGGTTCGAAAAAATTTAGAATAACTAACAGAAGTAAAAGGGGGATTTTGGCCATTTTTCCTTTTAGGGTTTTGCATATATATACACACCTAAGATGCCACGGCCGACCCAAAATTCTCCTCCCATACATTCTGTAAACGGTTGAGGCGCAGAGAGAGTGGAACGAAGGCGAAGAAGGAAGCAATTTAAGAGATTTCCAACGAGATTTTCGGTAAGTACTCAAGCATTCTCTCTCTATTTTTTTTAATGGGTTACGGCAGTAGGGAGAGTATGGCTGCCAAGGCAGCCGTGGCTACCTAGATCTAGTGAGTGTTGTGGTAGTGAAGGTAGGTGTGTGACAGGAAAGGACTGCCGTGGTGCTTGTGGGTGAAGAGGGTTTCTGCCGTGAGAGAAATTGCAGTGAAGAGGGATGGCTGAAGTAAAAGCAGCCGTGAGTGGGTTCCTGTGCATTGTGTGTTTATGTGGAATGTTTGGGTAAGAAAAGACCTATTTTAGACAATGGAGAAAGAGTGAGACACAGCAGTGTGTGTATGGGGACTAACGTGAGTTGTGTGGAGAGAATGGACGGCAGTAGCTGTGAAGAATGCATGCAACTGTTGGATATTATATGAGTGTGTGTGTGTGTGTGCGTGCTTGAAAATGGAGAGAGACCACTGCCGGCGGGAGCGGCGTGGCAGTGGGTGTGGGCGGTGCTTGCGGGTGTGTTGGCGGGAGAAGTGGGCTGTGAGTTTGGGTTTTGGCAGGAGCAAACATGCTACTGCCGTGGGGCAGTAGCTGTGATAAAGATTAGGAATTAGATAATGGGTTTTTGTAGGAATAAGGTAGAGGAAGAAAGGGTACAGTGCTTCTATATAGATCAAAGGTATGTAAAAATGTGTAGGTTGGACTAGAGGTATTATGTGTGTATAAATCGCAAGGAAGTGAACTAGTGAAATTTGGATGGGAATGGCAGTAGCTTTTTTGTAGGTGAGTTATAATATGTATGCATGTGAGTTTTGAGGGTATGGAGTTTTGAGGGCAGAGAGGAGTTGTAATGGGCTTAGGTGAGGAGTTAAAGTGGGCGTGAAATTTAGACATGAGTTTAAATTATATATGTGAGTTTTGAGCGTGAAAGCTATGGATGGATATAATCATATGTGTGGGTGAACTGGGAGTGCACAAGGAAAGGAATGGCCAACTGGGTAAGAGATGAAGCTGGCGTAGCTTTGAGAAATTGTATGATGTTGTGAAAATGAAGTAGATTTATGTGTATATATATTTATTTATGTCATGTGGGAGGAAAGGTTGTAAACATATAATTGTGGCTTGTTCATGGAGAAAACACGAACCAGGAAGACCCACTGCCGTGGCAGTGGGTGTGGGACTCATGAATTATGTTTGTATAAGAATTTAGGGAAAGTATTTACATACATATGACTAAACAAGTGATAAGATTTATGGGTGTTGTAAAGGTGGGTGAGTGAGAGGTTAAGAAAATGAATTCTATGGGGTGAGATGGTTATGGGTACAAGAGTACGACTGAGTGTAAATGGGGAAGATGATACTGTAGAAAGAGAGGCAAAAGCTTTGTTTGTTCAAAATTAAACTCAAAAGTGTCGCTAAAAGTTATCCTATTCCAGCAGTTTCTTTTCGAATTTTTAAAACATATCTAGAAGCCTATTTGGACAAAACTCAAAAGAGTAACTTGAATTAATTTTGCAAGAACTACACACAGTAAAAGTTTCAGATTTTTCGGAGCTCAGGAAGCGTGCTAACTAATTTTATTCGTGATAGAGACGTTAGTGTATTACAGAGTAGTAAATGAAGTTATTAAATTCTGAAACTCCTACAATAATCTTATGTAGCTAAGATAAGGTAGTTTCTAAAGTTTCGAAGATGTGTAAGGTCGTTTGCTATGTTAGCGGCGTAGCGCCCAAACGGATATAGCGTAACGCTTCATTGTCACGATAGTTATTAAATTATTTCTAAGGAACTCTTCTGAATAGATTCAGACAAAGTGCAAATAGGTAATTATACATAAGTCGGGGGACGGTTGGGTAAAGTTTACTCATCTAAGAGAAACATAATATCTAAACGTGCCCGAGCGTCAATAAATGACATCTGTATGATTTGTTATTTAGGTTTTGATAGGCAAGAGCTAGGGCCGGCATTTGAGCAAATACCAGAAACAGATTTTGAGCGAGGTAAGTACCCCTGTCATGTTCCTCCGTATACTTATTTGCAAAAGCTATAATATGTATTTATGTTTTGATCAATTGAAGTTCAAAGATTTATTCAGCATATGTTTTATTTCTAAAATATTTGATGAGAAATGTAAATTGAAAGAATGCCATGGAATGTCGTGTGAGTCATAAAATTTTACTGAGTACATGTTAATGAGCAATGAAACTTCTCTTGGTTGCTGTGCCCCATATCCAACGGGGGAATGTTGGATTTCGGGCCCTGGTCAACGGGGCTCATACGTTGATGCATAGTACTATGGCCTGTGGTGCGCCCTTGCGTCCACATGATTATTTTATCCCGGGTGTAGGAGGGATTTCGGGCCCTAGTCAGGGGGGCTCGTACGCTGACCGCAGCATACCTATGAAAAGAAACATATGTTTCTGATGTGAATGGAATGAATGATGATTGTACTCAGATTTGAACATCTTTTCTTCTGAAATTCAGGTGTATGTGTATATGTATATGAAGGACGTTTTTATGAATGACAATAATCAAATGTTTGATTCGTTGAAAGAAAACCCATGGCATGTTTTAGAAATTCCAAACTTATTTTAGGAACATGGCTGGTGTATTTGCTGGGCTTTCGCTCATTCCTTATTTTTCAGGTGACTACTCAAGGGAAACGAGCCGTATGAGCCACACGGGGGAGTTATGCCCGAAGAAAATTTTTAGAATAATCAGTGCCTACTATTCAAACATTTTAGTCTATGTTAATTTACGTTATATTTGAACTGATGTAAGGAGCTTAGGTCTCCTAGAGTTTTCTTTATAAGTTTTAAAGACATGTAATGAGAGTTTTATTTGAATGTTTTGGAGGTTCGTAAATTAGAATTAATTTGGAGTCACAGGATTGTAGTAAGGCCTAGCAGAGCCCTGGCAGGTGTTTGAATGGGCCTGCGGCCGGTCACGTGCCTAGCACACGGGCTTACCCGTGGGTTCGGGTCGTGACAGAAATGGTATCAGAGCATTACGGTTTTGGGACACTAGAGTTTAAGAAATGATTTCGATGATTAGGTATATAACCTTGTATATGAGTATTTAGGTAACAAGGTCAGGGGTAGAAAGGGAGAAAGGA